>PNEQ01017259.1:109172-123581 GCA_003012365.1 Medauroidea extradentata | reverse complement strand
AACATCAAATACAAACAGATTTGTCCAGTCCACTGCGCTAAGCGTACTTTTTTTAATTCATCTTTATTTCTCTATAAAACAGCTGCCCGGCTGCGGCTTCCACCGCAAAACAGCTGCCCGGCATTTAACAGCTAGCGTACTCAATAACAGTGTAAAGAGCGCGCGCAATACGCTTGTATGATGTCATGTAATTCCCATCTCAAAGTCTTGCACGGGATACGAACCCGTAACCCCGCCCCTCCCACACCCCAAACTTTATACAATACCTGAGTGAATGCTTAAGGCCTCGATCACAGGAACATACCTACATTGTTTAAACAACAATAGCAATAAAGCTCAAATGGACTCTACTGTTTTTAGGTTTTTTTTCGGCAATTATTCGAATTTTTCTCGCCGTAAAAACCATCTTAGAACTTCAACGAACATTTAAAAAAAATAACTGGCCAAATTGGTCCTGGCGTTGTTGAGTTATGCACTTACCAACACATTTGCGATTCATTTTTATATAATAGATTTACAATCGGTGTACGTGACATAACTTGCCTGTCAATTTCCTCAAAGAGAATCAAATAGGGCGTATTGAACTTCAGTGTAACCAACCTCTACGAACTCAGAAACCATGACAATGCAAAGAGAAAACAAGTAGGACAAAAACTATATCATGCTTCTGTTATCGCTTATTTATTCTGTGACGTGACTGTAGGTAGATCACTCCTAAGTGGAGTCTACAGTTGGGAGGATCTAACTTCTTACCTTCGGTGTATACATAACCAACATATGCTCTTTTGTAAACGCTGTTAGAACTAAGTACCTGGAGTCAAGTGATCTCACAAACTTATTATTTTTGCACATAGTGCCTTTTAACAATGACCGATTCAATAGTTATGAGTCTAACTTTTCGTCAGTGATCTTATTAAAATCCGGATCGCTAAGTATTGTATACGACTGTAGTTGTATGCCAAGAGCAACAGAGAACCCGCCCGCACCTCGGACCAATAAAGTACACGTGTGTCTCCTGGCGTTATCGCAGTAACGATTTATGGCCTCGGGTAAAGTCACTACAACAAATGGCTATGGATTGAGATACATCGAGAAAATATCGGAGCACGTGTTAGGTTTCAGCATTCTATAGACGATTATAGCAAGTAACGGGATTATCCTAGGTAGGGAAGAATTTCAGTGATAAGTCATTCAAGCCGTAAAAGCAAAGTAAAGTTTCCAGCTTACAATACGCCACTAGAGCGGCTTCTTGACCTACTCATAGTGAATCCTGATCGAAAGCAGGATGGGCTGTTGGATGCAGATGAAACACAATAAATGGTGCGTGAATACTGTAAACTATGGGCAACAAAGTGAAACTTCATGTACGGTGTTCAATAAGTGCTGTTTAAATTTTACATGAATTATAATTGACATGTACAGAATATGTTGCTGTCGTTTAATTTAACCAACTACATAAAAATGTAATACCTATTTAATTTAAAGCATTCAATATGTCACGTTTTTAAAACAGACTAAAAAATATAAAATACTGTCTCCTATGAAATTATATGTAAATTTTAAACCATAAACGATAGGGCGCATGCAATAGTCTAGATAATTAATGCATAATTGATGCATGAATATTTCACCTTCACATAAATTACCAACAATTTTATCGACTGCAAATGACTTGAACTATTGTGTGGGTTTTCTCAACAACAGCTACTCTCTACACTCCCTACTATTATCTATTGCATTCACTCCACATTTTCAGTTTTAAATCTTGAAAGTATGTTCGTAGTAATTAAAAATTCACATCACAAATTTCCAGAACAAGTCTGTATGGGGTTATAAATCAGTACGGGGCTGGAGAAATTAATTTATACTTTTTAATCCATTTTAAAAACGTGGTATATTGAAAATTGGTTTTCTTGAAATAATAATTTCTCAATTTTCCCTTATTTATTTCATTGTTATTCAATTCTAAGCGATGTTTATAGTTTCAAGTATATATCTCATTGGGAAGTTACTTTAAGGCCATGATCTTTCATTTCGCTGTGATTTCGAAAATATTTTTTGAAACACAACCTGATACATATATCAGAAATGTATTCTGGCAGTTTTAACACTTATATGTCATTATTTGCATCTGAATTTTTCTGTTGCAATACACCAAACATATTTGTGGATTTTCCTCCCTAAAATATCATACATTTTATTGCGAAAGTAAGCCAAAATGAAACAAAATAATTTTTTACTGACAAACTATAAATTATTTAAAAAAACGCTCTATGCGAATTGTGCATCGTATTACTGTTAATATTCAACATTTTTTTTTTCAAAGCATTTTTTTTTAAATAATTTAGATATTTGCAATTATCTGAAATAAATGAAAGGTCGTGGCCTTAAAATCGCTTGCAAAATTTGTATCGAACAGGTAAACCAACAGACAGACAAAAAAGTGAGTTAATAAAATCGTGGTAAAATATAATATGTAGGCTTATTTCAAGTTCCCACGTAATTACAACCCAACATTGCTTGGAAGCGTTTAGACATAACCCAGTCACTTGACCGTGCGAACCTACCTCAATCTACTAACTTACTTTTAATATATGACTTGGGTAGGTTTCAGTGATTTAACTGACTGGCAGCCGTGTATTTGAGAAACTGTACTGCAAAAAAATGTACGGCATCGAATGAATGACTGGATCTGACAGAGAGCATATAGCCCATGTATTACTGAAAACTTTGAATGAAATGTACGTACCACGTAAGACGACAACATACAATGTTCACTCGGATTACGAATTAGTGGTTACAATTTGTGAGATGTTAATTGCTTGGATTCCGGTGAAAATTATGATAACGACTGAATAATCGGTATACTACACTATATATCTGCCATCAGGCGAGATAAATTCACCGAAGATTGGGTAAATCATATTAAAAATAATAGCGTACAGTCACTGAAAAACTAAGTCGGTTTCACAGACTTCAGTTGCTCGTTTATGACCGAAACGATTGGAATTTTACCGAAGTGGTTCGTTTCTTACCAAACCTAGTTAGAGTTTCCTGCACGTACAAATTCCTTAAAAGACAGCTGAAGTGTACATAATCCACACAAGATGTGCGGATGGTGCATATCTTACATTGAACTAGCAAACTTCCTCCCTCACTCGATCAGCTCAAAATATATAGTACTGCACTGAAAATGAAAGTTTACGATTCGCCTGAGCGTATTTACCCTTTTCTAATCTTAAAAAACGCGAACCTGGTGTCTCATACTCACACACATTTAATTATTACCTAAATAATCACAATACGAAATGTTTGAATCCCTCATAAACTCCTGAGATATGACTTATCGAGATAAAATACATCTGGCCAGCATTTTGTAAGTACTTTATACAGTACGTGAATTAAGTCCCATAGTTTTTGTATAATCACCGGTCAAAGTCATTGCGATGTAGCCAAAATTAGAATAAGTACCGGTAATTAACTTGCAGAAAAAAGATAATTCATGCTGATACTAAATGCTACGATACACTTCGTGATACCCTTTGGATTACAAAGGTGTACATTTTTTTAATGAATGAAATGAGTAAATTTTTGCATATCTTTGAGTTGTCGCTGTTACTGAATATTGTAGAACTAACTTTTGTCAAACACATCGTAAAGTGTACTGATACCCTGATTTTTAGTTCCTGTAATTTTGATTTCGTACCGCAAATTAACTACTTATTTTAATTTGGCTAAATCGCAACGGCCATTTTGTGACTTTGATAAGTGATTTGCAAAAACTGTGGATCCCATTTTTATTTGGGGAAATGTCATGTTATCGAATGTGTAAAAGTTGAACAGTGTTCGGCACAAATATAAAACAATAAAATCTTGCGAGATCAATGCCCTTACATTAAAACACAGAACAATATGAACTGATACTGCCATATTCACTTCCCTCAAGAACAACTGTGCCTCAGACAGTACACAGAAGTATCCTTTGCTCTCATTGGTCACTAACAATATGTCTCTTTAGCCAAGGCAGTGTAAGAATTAACTAAGTCACACAGACTTCTCGCCAAATACTCGTTCCCAGTTTCTCAGGCCGTGGTCGAGCGGTAGTGTGACAGACCATAACAGGCGCTGGAAAACTCATTTAGACGTGTATAAAAGAAGTCAGAGGTGTGGAAACGCCTGGTGAACTGAAGTAAGGCAACCCTGCTGACCAGTAGTGAGTTGCGGGTCGTTAGACGCTCCAGGGGCAAACATTACGCTCTAAATTAGAATCACTGGAATTTTCACAGTTTCAGTAATAGGAAGGCTTTTCACAGGCGAATACGTTGTTTTGTCAATCTTCACCGATAAAAAAGTGAGAAAATTACACATTTGGGTAACAGACTCATACATTACACTTAATTGCTAAATATATTACATTGATTAATCAGTACAAATTCTACTTATCTGTCTGTAAACTTAAAACTACAGGATGTCACAAAAGTCCCGCATCATAGGAAGAACAACAACTTGTTACGGTAGTATGAAACAAATAATAAAATGTGCTCTACATGAGTACCTGAAAGCTCAAAACACAGCTGCAGGCGATCTTTCATGTTTCGCAGAATGTTTTGTACCACAATTGGCGTCACAGCGCTGCATTCGGAAGCATTGCCTATGATGTGGGACTTTTGGGAAACCCTGTACAGTTTAAAGCTGTAACTAAAATGTCAAAATAACAATGTCATGCGATCTCGGTCTTCATGTAATAAATATTGTACCGCCATTTACACAGCAAGAATGCTTCTAATATGTATTTTCAAGATGTTTATAGAGTAAATTGTGTGTTTTGATAAGTTACACCTAAATGTACATTAATATTTTCTGTATACCAACATTGTAATAAGTATTCTTGTTGTACGACTGTTGTGTATAGTACAATTTTAGTAGTGTTTAGTCTCGCTACGTTGTACACTGAGTCATTGTGACGTTGTGCTGCTTTGAAAGATTCACACAAACCCCAATTTTACTGCAATGAAAACGTTGTACAAAGGCAACATATATAACAGGAAAACCATAATGTATAGTACTTAAACAGCAGCATTTTTTCTAAGTATCCACGTTGGATTTGTGGTTAAGTCAGTGGACTGAAAAAGGTCGTGGGTACGAATACCAGTGGTTTTGGATATTTTTCAACTTAGGTACATGTTTTCTTTAGCCAACCACAACATTTAGAATAGAAGACACTCAGAATTAAAATTAAAGTAGAACAGTGCATGTTTTGCATATAAAGGCCAACAATTTTTTATTTTCCAATTAGTAAAAATCTCAGACTGTAACCGTGAGTTTAATTGGCTGATGCATTGTAGTTTTACACTAATCCCCGACAGAGCAGTTTCAACAAATCAGATCTATGAAAAATCACTCAGAAATTTTAATATTCACTGTTTACTGTTTATTGCGTACATCATAGAGACGTAAAGTATCAAATTACAAACTGGGCTATTAGCAAGCACGGCAGCTTTTGTTAGGACTAGTCATAGGAAGACTCTACTTAAGTAAAATAGCCAGTGCTATTTTCAGACATTCGCAGGTTTTATAAGTAGGTACCTCGTATATGTCCTGTTGAAAAAATGTGATTTTCCTTTACAATTCGGCACGGTGTCGAAACTGTTATCCCCGTCACAGACAAGTCCATAGACACTAGGATTTGTATTTTACAGCTTCAGCTATATAAGTAGAGATACTGGAAAATCGCGAAAATGTTTAGCATAGTCTCCAATAAACTACAGTATATTAACCGTGACCCGTGTGAACAGTTTTGGGACAAATCACACACGCTGTGTGTTCAAGCTGTGCAGTTCTAACTGGGCCTGTTATAGAGAGAAACTATACTACAAATAAACCATAGCCAATGTTGATACGAAACTTTCAGTGTTACATACATCACGTTGGAACCTAGCAAACAGTCAACTGTTCCCGCTATTTACCACTGTCTCTATGCATAAGATGATAACAAATGCTAGTGTTGTACAGAGGACTGCGATAAAATATGTGTATGAGGCTTGATTTTCACCATCGTTTCATGTGGTTCTCTAAAAAAAACCTGTGTATGTGAACGTGAGTCACATGACCAATGGAGAGCTAAGGGTGTGCTGGCAGGCGTATGTAATGCAGTTATTCTTCAATCTCCTCAACTAGTGTACAGTACTCTACTATTTTTTCTATTACTTAAGGGGTTAAAGCTGTTACCATGCAATTTTATGTGCGGGAAGCGCGGATCTAAGCCAAACGCATGTTTTATTCCTGTGATTTTAGAGTCTGGTTGGTATATTTGCTGATGCGATATGTGAAGAAAGAAAACGTTTCCAGCAATTTTGGGAGGTCCTAATAGCATGGTTCTAACGCATATGCAGAATTTTGTAACTTACAGCAGCTAAGTCTGAAGTGTGCCTTCTTTTCTTAGGTGCACAAACTTAATACTCAGTTAGTAGTTTCTTTTTTTTAATAATTAATAGTTTTAAACGCTGTAACAATTTACACAAAATTACTAAGTTCATTTCCAGATTATTCATCGCTCAAAATAAAATACACTAGATAACTGCTTCCATGTTTTACAAATTACAAAACGGCTATACGTTTCGTCTTTTAATCTGTAAATGGCTAGAACAATCCGAAAAAAAAAAGCTTTGTTATGACTTTACATCATAATTACTACAAATAAAATGTCAGGGTCACCTATTAGCAGAGGAGACTTTGTGACACTCAAATTGTATAATTATTAGATGATTTTAAAAAAGAAGCTGAAATTCTATTTGTGTACATAAATCCATATAACTTACTTATTCCACCAATATCAATTTTGTTAATTCTTTAGTAAACATCCAAATATATACATTTTGAATAGCCCAATGTATCCCCCAGCTGTCACGAACTAATCCTGGTTTACGGTACAACGATGACACTGCTCAACAGTTTAATGCTCTGCGCATAAAGGTGGTATTATTCGTGACAAGCACGTCAGCTTCACCCGTGTGGCTTACCTTTTTATTGCGAGCAGCGGATAAAAAGACCTCCTTGCGAGGACTTGTCTTAAAGGCCGTGCCGTGTGAGACTGCATCCTCAGAGCTGTATCGCAGTACCATCTGTCGTGAGCCAACTTCCCAGCTTACACGCCTTTCCCGGAGCGCGCCAAGAAAAAAAAACTTTATGATGTGAAATTAATCATCTCGAAGAGAAAAGGAGCAGAGAAAAAAACCTCCGCCATCTCGGGGGAAAGACGCCAGTGGAGAAGAAAAGTGACGCGGGAGATGAGGAAGATTAGCGAAGTGTTGGCGAGGAGAAGTGGAAGGCTGTTTAAGTTACCTGCCCTGAAAGAGTGCTAGAGTGCGAAAACTTGTTACGAAAGAACTGCTTATGCGGAAAAAATGCACTCTACGAGGTGGGACGCTTACTTGCCGAGAAACTAACTTTAAAGAATGTGTCGTGAGGATGGACAGTTAAGTTGGTCGTCTGCCCAAGTCGTCGTGCTTCGGTAGTTTGATGTTAGTTGTAAAATTACTCATCATGAAGTAAAGTGAAGTGAAGAGATTTTGGTTAGCACTTAACATCGACGTCTTCAGCGCTGGTGAGGGGTGACATGAGGTGAGTATGGAGCAGCGCAGGAATGATGGGGCGGGGAAACGGGAGATCCGCGAGAAAACCGCCGACCAGCGGCATCGAATGGTATGACCGTTCGGCCAACGCGGCCCCAAAACGTAGTCAAAGTAGAGGATGAAATTTGCAACTTCAATAGCATTAATAGAAGCCCTAGCATTATGTATTTCACCTGCTGAATATAACACAAACGGAAGCAATATGAGTGACAAAGATGGGCGCCTTAAATAATAATAGAGCCTTTATATGCGAAACACTAACTTAGCGTGCGTTGTCTTCGTAGGGGGGGTTTATTTAAATGTGCCTTTAATCGGCCACCCAACAAATTTATTTGTAGGAAGGTTAAAGTAACTCCAAACCTATCATTACACATTTTTTAACGATTGATTTTCGCAATATTTCCATATAAATCAGTGCGAAGGACAGTTTTTAGGCATTTGAAATGGCTACGAAAACATATTTGTAATATAAGTTGTGCTGTAAAAAAAAAAGAGCACAATTTGAATTTTTTAAAGTATGTGAAGAACTGAGGAACAATAAGTATATGGATTTATGTACGCAAAATATTTATCATGTAGACAATATGTGGGTTTATTTGGATTCCCGTCACTTTAAAACCTTGAGTAGCGTTTCTAGCAGTTATCAAATACTGGCGCGCGAAAAAAACCTGGTCACGTGACAGATAACCTACCCTACTCCAGAGAGTAAATTTTCATAAGTGCTTCAGGCGTACGTTGAGTAGTTTTCGAATAAACGTGTGTCGGTTGAATCTCTATACACCCCTCGGTGGCTGGGCCACGAGGCCAGCTTACACGTAAGACTAGATCAGTGCTGTATGTGTGTGTGTAACCCAGCAGAAATCGCCCTTACGAGAGCAGCAGTGTCAGCTCGACTGATGCTACGACACACGTGGGGGAAGGATCTGCTCTGGAGGAAGTCGTACGAGCCACTTCTAAGAAGGAAATAGCGGCCATCAGGGACCTCCAGGCGCCATCATCCACCTCCACGTCCCCCAGGGCGTCATCCAGCGCTCAAGAGCGGGCAAGGAACTACGACCTGCGAGGCCCCAGCCCGCAGCTGCGTTACAACTTCCTGTCACACGTCTGCTGTCAGCGCACCACGTCTGGCCGTAGGACACGCAATCTCGTATTATTTTAAGAAAAATTACTCTATCCATATTAATCTGCCATCAAGACTTTTAACTAACTTCCCCCTTACCTTAAGAACTTAAGTAAAAGTTCAGAAAGGATTTTCAAAATTAAACTGAATGACTGTCTTATTGCAAATGCTTCGTATTCTGTGGAGGAACATTTTGATACTGTACATATTAATATTGCACTGTAGCGTATATAATTTTGTAATTTTTTAGGAATGTTGCAAGCAACGTTAATAGTATAGGTCATTAACTAAGAAAACCTTCTTAATAACCCAAACCTGCAGCAATATTCATATATTCTTTTAACACTATTGTTAAAGAATTTTTTTATGATTTTTTGGTAAATTTTGTTGCTGTAATGATTCTTCACACAAGGCAATCTTTTTAATTTTAGAAAACTATTTGTGATGTACTAAATTATTACTGCTGTTGTCTATCTTTGTTTTAAAAAAATGGTTTATGTAATGTGATGCTTATATTTATATATTCAATATGACAATACCATCATACCATAAGCACCTATGTCTATAAATGGGATCAGCTAGTGATATGTAAAATAAAAATAATAAGAAACACGTTTCTTTTAGGCTGTTATATATTAGCAAAAAGTCTTATCAATTAACAAAATCTTTAAAACCTTATTTTGGGTTTTCTTAATGATTGTTAAAATGTTTTATTACTATTTTACTTTATTTACAGCAGTAAAGCTTTTCTTAACCTCAAGCTTGTTTACAGTATGCTACAACTAACTTAATCATTAAGTTACTGCATTGCTATTTCGATGTCAACACATTTAATTGTAATTTCTTTTGTGACAATGAAGGGTTCATATTTAAACAAAAATGATCTTTGTTGCAACCAAATTTGTATAAGGTGTGAGGAGAGTGCCAGGCATTGTAGAAGCAATTCGGTAAACATTAGTCGCGACAGTTATCTAGCGCACACACAGTTCGCTTGAAGCACTGAGCCTGATTGTTTTGCCTCTGACATCAGCGTGCATGCACCCCCTCCCCCGCCCCTGGATCAGACTTGTACAACAAGTAGGAATCAGCGAGCAGTTATTGTTTACGTTAGGAATGTCTGCACTCTAAATGTGCTGAAAGACAATAATTCAAAATCCACTTCAGGGCGTTCAAGTGGGGGAAAAAATAAAAACTTTATATTTGTATAAAACAGTTTTATTTGTAGGCGTTACTTGGAAGTAAATTTTCCTCTTACACAAGTAATATTTCAGCCAGTTTTCCCATAGTGGCATTTAAAAGTCAAAATTTTCGTATTTTTACTTCATGCAAAGCATGAAAACCAATAAACATAAAGAAATGAAAATAAAAAATCGCATCAAATCTGCGTCTCATGGTCTATGGCTTGAAGTATATAAAAACCCACTACAAAATATTTTTGTATTTTTAAAAGAATTGCTAAGTGTAACAAAAAAATTGTAAATTTCAGAATTTTTTTAAAAAACGCAAATATATTTTGTAATTGGTTTTATATATATATATTTTTTTTTTCAAGCAGTAGCTCGTAACATGTAGTTACAATGTGAATCATTTAATTTCATTAAGTTTATTAGTGTCAGCGTTTCGCATGGAGTAAAAACATGCAAATTTTGACTTTAAAATACCATAATGGGAACTGACCCGCTAATTGTTTTTCTTTGTTAAAGAAAAATGCACTCCTGAGTAACGTACTTCTTAGAAATATAAATTTTGTAATTTTCTCCACTTAAACGTATACAATTTTTTTAATTTTCCCCTCTTAAACATATTTAACACCATTGAACTTTACTGATATATTATCACCAAGAAGTTTAGTTTCTGTACACTTGCTGTTCTGTGACGGATTGAAGCTATCCGACCTTATCTATATTGTAGGTTGTAATCCATACAGATATTGTCGGACGAGCGGCAGGCCAAAGACATGCTCGGTTATGACATTTTTGGGCATTTAGGACTTGGTAAATTCTAAGTTTTACTATCTTAATATATACAATTAAGTGTCCTGACGCACTCACTCACTCACTCACTCACTCACTCACTCACTCATCAACGCACAGTCCAAACCGCTGGACCTAGAACCATCAAATTTTGAGGAAAGCTTCCCCTTGCCCCGTAGGCACCCACTAAAAAGAATTCTTCGAAATTGGATAATTAAGGGGGTGAAAAGGGGTTAAATGTGTTTTAAAAGAATCCTTGATATCTCATTAACCGGGAATACTATCATACATTTTTTAACTTCATAATATTGCCCAAAGAAATGCATATTCGCAATTTTTTTGATTTTGCGGAATTCGAAAATTAAGGGGGTGGAAAGCCGTAAAATGTGTTTTTTTTTAATCCGTGATTTCTCCTAAACCATTTCAGATAGTGAAGTGATTTTTTTAAATGATGATTAAGAAAATATCTAAAAAGGATTTTTAAAATTTTTCGAAATTCGTCCTTGAACGCTCTTAAAAAAAGTGTACTTTAATTAATCTCATTTATCTCCTAAACCAGTGGAAATATTGGAATGGTTTTTGCTTTAAAATAAATCTTACGTAAATATCAAAACAAGTAATTTCAGGATTTTTCGAAATTCGTCCTTGAAAGCTGTTTAAAAATATAAAATGTGATTTCAAATAATAATCTATACCGCTTATACCCGTTGAGATATCAAGATTATTTTTTGATAAGAATGAAGCTTGTGTAAATATTTGCAAATCAAATTCAGGTTTTTATGAAATTCGAAAATTAAGTAGGTGAAAAGCAGTAAAATGTTACAGTCTCCCGAAAAAAGAGAATGATCACGGAGAAATAATTCAACTGTTGTTTCTTTTCGCCAACCTACTCATAAATAAAACCTCTTTGGACTGTAGCCACTACATACCAAAGAATTATCACGGCCTGCCTTTAAGCATTCCCTCAGGTATTGTATAAAGTTTGTGGTGTGGAAGGGGTGAGGTTACGGGTTCGTATCCCGTGTAAGACTTTGCGATGGGAATTACTATGACATCATACGAGCATATTGCGCGCGCTCTTTACACTGAGCTAAGACAATTTATAGTTCACTGTTATTGAGTACGCTAGCTGTTAAATGCCTTCATCACATATCCAGAGTTACTGTTTACATTACATAATTTCACGCGGGCAACGCCGCAGCCAGCCGGCTATTTATAATACATTTTGATAATTGAAAGTTAAGTCTCGACCTACGTAATTAGCATTCACGTGCCTTAATTTCGTTGTTTGCTCTCAATATTAATGTCCTATAATTGTTCTCTTGTAATACTTTATATTACTCTCGCGTAAGTTCTATGTCACAAATGATATACTGCTGTGTGTAACTACGTTATGTCAAACACTGCCCTGTAAAAATTAACCTTATGTGACAAACGTACGCTAATATTCCCCTACTTGTTTGGGAAATCTCCCTACTTGAAACCTGAAATCACTGCACGATACAATAAAATTCACATAAGCGCATGGGAAACTTATCGTACGGCAAGCACAGAACTTTCTACTAGCATCACAAACCAAAAATTAATAATTCTACCCATTTTTACTGTGAACAGTTCGACACACAGAAGAAATGGGCTTCATCAAGTTTCGCTAACACAATGGTTAGCGTACTGATTCACTGATGTAAAGTGTACCACAGTAAACAATTGCTTGTAAATTTACCACAAAGTTATACAGGAATGTTAAGAAACTAGGTATGGAAAAAATGTATCTCATGCATAAAAGGTAGTGACCCTATACATTTGTATTGAACAGTCAAATATACACCTATGTTACCAGCCTTTAATAGTATCGATACTTAAAATTGGCATCTAGTTACAAGCTGATGTTTGGTAAGTGACCTGTGCTGTGTGTGGGTTGTAAACTTCCATTTCTATTACTATTCAGGGGAATTTTGTTACAAAGTTATTTTACTCCCGCTACTGTCAAAGGCTGAAATATATTTTAATGGCATTATTTTGGCTCTGTGGAATATCTACAAATTACAACAAAAAAAATTTTTTTTGTTTAAATTCTGGCAAATTTTCCTGTTTAACCCCTGATGCAAAAGAGGGATGTTATAAGTTTGACGTATCTGTCTGTGTATCTGTGTGTAGCATCGTAGCTCCTAAACGAATGAACTGATTTTTATAGTTTTTTTGTTTGAAAAGTGACTTGATCAAGAGTGTTAAAAGGTATAATTCAAGGAAATCTGTTCAGCTGTTTAAAGATCATCAACTCCTTTCCAGTTTTTTTAGTAAGTGTGAGCAATTCTACTGATCTGATCGATTTCAATTTTAGTATCCAGTGAGTCTAGTTTTTTATGTTAATTTAAGTCTTAACTTGTAATTGATAAGATATATTCGAACAAATTTGTCAGGTAAATTTAATGCACACATTTGCGGTAACGTTCATTTACCTATTAGTGTTTTTTGGTTCCCGCACACGTAAGGGAAGTTTTACCGAGTTTTTTTCTTTTCAGTATGCCACAAGCTTCAAACTAAAAATTAAAAAAAAAAAAAAATGCCATATTGGTGTTTGAAACAAGAACCGATGCAAATTCCCGTTATTGTACTGTCAGTGTATATCAAGATGTTTTAATTACGTTATTTATTCCAACAAGTCGTAAATTAACTACTTGTAATTCACTGTAATTATCAGAGACGTATTGAATGATTGGGTTACAAAGTATTTCTTCAATTGCAACCCGTCAATATTATGTGTTCTCATGTGCACCAATTATCAATTTCCGAGGTAAAACTATGTTGTTCATGGGAACTGCTTCATGTGAAAAAATAAATAAATAAAATTCTTTGTTTGAGTCTCGTGTACTTGGAACGTATACGATTGTAATTTACATTGTACATTGGATGCTATCAGAGAAATAGTGATTTCCGTCCCGCCCCCCTTGTTAAATGTTTTTCATGTTTATTTGCGTCATTCTTTCGTTAGCAGCTGTTTTTAATGGCACTAAATTCACGTGGTTGTGACATGTAGACTGCTGTTAAACCATAAAACATAACATAAATATTTTTTTTCGAAGTAAATGAAGCCACTGAAATACAGAAATTCCAAGTCTCTTAAGTATTGAAGAATTTGTATTTAAACCATTTTCATAAAGAAAACTCTACCGACATCTTCGTATCAAAATGTATTCATAAGTAGGAGGATGCTACATTTAAGACGTTTTCCCGAAAATTGCCTTACCGAAAATAATTCATCCAAAAAATGTAATTTTGCCAAAAGTCGTTTTGCCGGGAAATCACTATGCCGCGCAAAGATCTAAGAATTTGTATAGGTAACGAAAAATTATAAACACAATCAAAGATAAATAGTAATAAAAATGTGTCTGAAGGAGAGGTAAAAATTGGAAACATATCTCCGGTATGACTGAGCAGACATGTTTATATATATATATATATATATATATATATAGATATATATATATATATATTGTGACGGTGTCAACTTGACATCAGCGGCAGTTAACGTCTCTGGTTACGACGCAGTTTTTTCCCGAGTGGAAATTTCCATGGACATACTTTCGCCTAGTGCATAACTATAGTTTAATGGAGGTTACCTGGTAGTTGTGTGCGATGGCATGGATTCCCATGATGTTTTGTGAACAGACTTGAAATGTTACGT
>PNEQ01017259.1:51754-109072 GCA_003012365.1 Medauroidea extradentata | reverse complement strand
AAGAGGGAGGGAACATTGTGGTGATCCTTCAGAATTTGGAAGAAGCTTCTGGTCGCTTAAGCACCAATCACCGATGCGCCACGTGTTTTTGTTCAACAGACTTTCGTTCAAACCAAGATCCCACCACCATTTTGAGAAAGTAGGGGAATGAGAGTTTCCACTATAAATGACCGGATTTTTGCTGGGTTCGGCAGACAGGCTTGGGGATTAACGCTGCTTAAGTTAAGTATTGAAGTTGTAGCCATAGTATGGCTAGCAGGTTAGGCTTACCTGTTGGCGTATTTAATATTATATTTATTACGCCCTGCGTGAAAATTTCGTAGGTACCTTCCTAGTGCTATGCCATGTTGTTGGCCATAGGAGGTTACGTTCTGAAATAGACTGTTGCGTATGTAAGATATTTCTGAAATGTAACTTTGGTAATAATTTTCTCACAGATTTATGTTCGGATTTTCTTAGGAAGGTTAAATGTTTGTGTCCATGAGCTTGGTTGTGGTTTTATGGAACCTTGGAAAATTAAATTCAGTTTTTGTATCTTCGGTATCTGGAAGGTTATATTTATAATGTACCTGAATATCAAATATTTATTGAGAAAATTAGATTTCAGCACGAATTGATTATATATTTATTTTTCTAGATTCTTAAATGTCTTTAATGCTTGTTAAACGTCAATTCGTTAATTAGTTTGTGAGTTTCTAACAATTTTGATATTATGAGTTGTTACCTGATAAAGGTTAGGGGTCAGAAAATGTACGTGGTTGCGTAACGATGCCAAATGTAGGCATATTATATGTTTAATATATATATATATATATATATAAAGATTTAAAATCAAGGGTCGTGGTTTTGTATTCGAGACCTGTGTTATTCCCATACATTTTTGTATCTTCAGTATATTTGTATCTTCAGTATATGGAAGGATATATTGTTGTATTGAATATCAAATATTATTGTGAAAACTTTGTATAGCAATTTTGCATTATTTAGAAAAAAAGAGAGAGAATATTAAATAAATATTTAATATAATCATTTAATCTGTTCTGTTCTAACAACATGTTATTTATAATTCTGAAGTTAGGAACACATACCAGAAAGGTTCATCAAAATATCTAGCTTTGTTTACACTTCTTAGGTCATTAATAGTGTGGAGAACTAAGGAAAAGACCAGGGGAGTGGTGTTACGTCCAGTGTTACTGCTGTCGCTTTTCTGTGACCATGATTTGGTCACAGAGGGGTCTCAGTTGTCTCAATATATATATATATATATATATATATATATATATATATATATATATATATATATATATATATATATATATCGTGAATGTTTGTCTGTCTGTGTCTTATGTATTCGTATGCCATTCACCCAATTACGATAAAGTTTTGACAAACTAATGCGCGTGTGCCCGTGAAGCTTTCTCACAAAAATCAATTTAGGGGGCGGGCCTGAGTTGGAGGGGGAGCAAAATGAGGCAGGGGGCAGAACGGGATACCCGAATACCATGCTGCATTTTTTTTCTAAAACGGTCATTAACTATCATTAGGATAATTTTCCACCCATTTAGATATTTAACATCATTTCGCACCATTAAGAAATTGACAAAAAAAAATAAAAAATAATAAATGTCTGATTTTGTTTTAAATTCTTGTTTACCGTAATTTGTTACGCTTAGTATAGGCCTAATTAACTTTTAAGAGGGTGTGGTACATAATTCAACGCTAAAAGCATTAATTTGGAACTGTAGGTTTATTTAAGCCAATTTGCGAAACTTAAACAATAGCAATCCTAGACAATAGTTATAGCCAACGCTTTAAACAGAATAGTTTTCAATGTTAGGAACTTCTGAGGCACAATATCTGACGCCGGAACCTCGTGCATTTAACTGCGGCGCAAGAGATCACGCGTAACGAATTAGTAATTCTGGATAAGTATTTACTCATAAATTTGGCAAATACCATTATCTAGGATTGTCATTAAGTATTGGCATTGAAAAAAGCGTTGTAGAAATCAATTGATGTTTTCAGCGTTTATTTATCTACCACGCACTCTTAAGTGCCGAACAGTTTCCGTCAAAAATTGTGTATTTTTTTTAATACATGAGAAAGGAAAAACGTATTTTTACGAATAACGTAAGATAATTTCAATTGCATATGCTGAACTTTTGCACGACTTAGAAAGGCATTAAATTGAAAACCATGCGAATAAGTCACCGGTAATAGCATTGCTTTATATATTCAGAAGTTTGGTGAGTTACGTCTCAAGTAATGTCACCAGGAATGAGATGAGGGGGGAATGACGGTATGAGCAGGAGCTCTACTCGCGAGACATGCCCGATACGACGAACAGGCGAGTACAGGTGAGATAAGGATGGAGCAGCGATGGAACTCAACGGCGGCGGAACATGAGAAAACCTGTCGATAGAGGGTAAACGTCCGCCATATATCACGAATACTTAAATCAAGACAATATCCAACTGTCTGTGCAAGATTGTTCGTGAGCCTGACGACGGGAATATATACCAGTTCCTGAAACATCACATCTGTTGTCTCTAAGTCAGTCTACTATTATCGCCTGTGTTATATTCGTTGTGTTGTCGTGTCTATAAACATTCCTGTCGCTTTGTAAATTTTTTATGTCCTCATATACTTTGTTTCCATGTCGTTTTAAAATCGGTTTCAAAACACTTACAGTTTTGAAAACACTCATGGAAACGGGATTCAAGTCGATTTGAGTTTCAAGGTCGTTACACCAAAAAATTGGATTCCTATCGGATTAAGTTGAGCGTAAAATGCAATGGAAACGTGGATCGTATCGAAAACTAATCGAAAGTAAACAAACACATACAAATGAAAGGCTGATCGTGAATAGTAGTAATTTTATTGTATCTATTCCATGTACTTAAGCAATTTGCATTACGTGGAGGTAAATAAAATAATGAATTTATTTATTCCATGTCAACCAACATAAATTTCAATTGTACCAACATCGCCACGCGCAAATTTGTCCAGCGAACTGAAATAGATTTCTGTCGGTTCGAAAGTTTTCATGTAGACGGGTGTCGTAAGTCGGGATTCAATACCTAATTCGTTTTCAAAACGATATGGAAATATAGTAAATGTCTTTGTCCATCGTTGTAACAATCTCCATGGACCTTTTTTGGTTCATGTCTGTTTCGACTTTTCTTCTTTTCGTCCCCCCTGCCCACCCCGCACAACTCCTTCCCCCCCCCCCTACATTTTAAAACGACTGTATTCCTATTTCGGAATTACTTGCATGTTTGTGGACCACAGCAATTTCTGGTTTCCATGATTTGGTTCTTCGTTTCTTCGTTTTTCGTGGCTCATGTTCTCGCTCACAGTTTTGTTGTGTTACTGTGGGTTTTTGATACTCAACAACATTCGCTACAGAGGTCGTATATACCACAAAACCATTCCGTTTGTCACTCAGGAGTAAAGCCCAGGTCACCGCGGAGATTGGAAAGTGATTTGACTTCTATATGCTAGTATGACCCTCCCTCCCCCTCCTACTGCAGAAAAGTACTCTAATAATTTCGTTGTGTTGGTTTTCGTACGTGAAACAACATCCCTCGCTGGAAGGAATGTTAAAAAATTAAACCCTATAATTACGAACGCTGTGGTATGACATTGCCCACTGAAGTCACTTCGTATATAAATGTCATAAACTCATAAGTGTATCGGGAATTTTTTTTTTATTTTAAAAGTTGGTTGGCACACAAATGCTCCGTGATATGTTTGTCTCTCTTACTATGTCATAACAGCCGTTACTTTGAGAAATTTGGTCCATGAAACTTTTCCTAAATATATCTAACCAGTATTTAGTACAGAACATAGTGGTATTGATGAAGTGGGTTATTTTAATGTTCCAATGACTCGTCCTTAGCGACAACATTTCAACATAATTTGGCGCTTAACTACCAACAAAGCTGGCAATAGTATGGCATTAAAAACTATAAAAAGTAATATAAAACACATTAATAACCAGTGAAAAACAATAAGAACAATAAACAAGAACACATTAAAATTTAAAAAATTAACTAACCTAGAAAACGCTAATAGGCTGTTGACAGTCAACTGCAAAATTATTTATATACTTTCAAGTAAATTTGAAGCTCACACACTACATACAGTACTGAATGACGACATGTTTTACATCAAAATTGTATTAACCAATAAACGAAGTGTGAAAAAATTAAAGATACTGCTAGACGTCATATTTGTATACTTTTGGCGTAATTAATTTCTTATTTTTCTTTACAACCAACATTTGTACCAGCACTTCTTATCCGATGTGGATAGTTAAAATACTTGCATTAATTACTTCTGCTTGTAATGACTATTTGTTGTTCAATATAAATTTCTTTCCTTAGATTTGTCTATACCACATTGTGTAAGTTATGTTTTATAAAATAAGAGGTAATAATTAATGTAGTAGTAAAATCAGATCTAGCCTTTCATAAGAACTAATAATAAAAATTTTACGTAAGAAATTACAATGTTTGACTGAATACAACCGGCAGTGGCATTTCAAATACAATACTTCCGCATTGTTTAATATATTTTCTCCCAGATTTCTTTGTTTATTTTACTCTAGAATATAAATTAATTTTCATATCTCACATTTCTTAATTTAAAATATTGTAAGAGTTCAATAATATTACCTTCAATTCAATGTTCAATAAATTTGCCTTTGGTAGTACATTTAGAGGTTTGTGTCCAATTAATTACTAGTTGTTATGCAGGTCTTGTGTAGTATGAATGTATTTCTTTATTGAAGATAGGTGGCATGGTCTTACGGGCCTTTAACAACAAGGCCTATGAGGGTGAAGCGAGGTGAAGGGGCAATACACATATGCCCGAGCCAGGATTCGAATTCTGGACCTTTCGTACCGTACACCGGCACCTGACCAACTACTCTGCGGAGGTCGACTATTTCTTTATTGAATTTAAAAGAGAGGTTACTAATGGTATGTTTATTAATTAATTTGTAAGATAACTTAGCATATTCTGTTTCTATTATCAGTATTCAAGGCGATATTCCTTGTGCCGTACACATTTCTTTTAAACATATTTTGGATGTGTAGACATAAATACCAACATTGTCTTACTGTTCTGTTTTGTATCACTTCTACAGAATGTAGAGTCTGTTTATTGAACATACTCCATATACGTACCATGTGTAGAGAAGGTGATTTATCGCGAGAATGTTTTCTGCCAGCTTATTCTGCAAATCAGTGTAGCGTCCTGCGTCATGTATTATTGGCCGACGGTTGTGTGCCACGGTGTAGTTCTTTACAGACGAATCACATACGTCCAGTCATAGCACAACAGAGTTATCATTGGCCGAGTCAAATAGGGACTCGCCAGTAACGATATAAAAGCGTCAGGAATGAATACATTACATTGAAACTCAGTAAACAGTCAACTTTTCCCGCGATAAATCACCTTTTTTAATAATATATGCCGGCATAGAATGGCGTAAAAAATGTTTATAAGTTAATTTGTAACTGCAACTTGCCTAATTATTCAATGTATTGCAGGTGCTGGTTTTATTGTTTAGGACATTTGTTAAATGTACATTCCAAGTCAACTTTAGATCTATCGCAAGTACCACAACTTAGCAGTGTCTACTCTTACTATCTGTTTATTGTTCAGAAATATTTGTATATCATTAGTTACTTGTTTACTTGGTTTGATAGTTAACATGTGATTATGTTTTCCTTCATGTATGCCTGGTTTATTGTTATATGACTACTCTGTAACAGTATGTCGTCTTGCATGTCTACCATTATCCTGTCAGCGTTCTCAGCCGTATATGCAATGTTAGCATTGTCAACGTACAGTGTAATGTGTCCTTTCAAACGACGCTCAGCTGTGTCGTGTATATACGTTAAAACAATAGGAGGCCTAACACTGAACCTTGTGGCACTCCGTGTGTAACTAATTATAGGTTACTAGTATGCCCATTTACAAAAACATGTTGTTTCCTGTTTTTTACAGGATTAACTGACCATATATCATCATATACCTTACTTTAGTGTTATAGGTCGTTCGGGATAAAGTGTGCACTATAAATTAAACCTTTGAAAAATATCAATGGCCGCCATTGCATATAATTTAACATTGACTATATTTGCTTTACTGCTTGTATGGTTGGCAGCGAAACTAGGGAGTATAGTTATGTGTATTTTACTATTTTCATTCCACAATACTGAAACAAAATCAACCGAAATCAACATCATTGTATATTATATAAATAATTTAACTATTTTTATCAAACCGTATCGACTCATACTGACTGGAAATATTATCTTACTCGCACAAACAACAAGTGACGTGTCCAGAGCGGTTAGACATTTCTCGGCGTCAGTCGTTACGCGCGGAAGGATACGAATTGGCTGAAAATATAACTTTAGCAGGGTTTTTTTGAGAGCTCACTTTATTCCGAATCGCGTGTAAACTACTTTGCGTGCTTCAGCAAATAGGGAAGGATATTTACACATAGCTCACTACGTTACCAACACAGAACAGGCATACACAGTTTTCGCAGTAAGTGACCAGCGTAGCACAGTCAAGATCACAATTACAATTATAAACGTATTCCGTTATTGAAGTTCGAAGCCTTAGTATCGCGACGCAGGGTAGGTTTACCCTATATATTTCAATGAGTTTGTGTGCTGTTGCCGTTATTCCCACGTGCCGTATATTCTGCTACAGAATATCGTGACCGACAGTGCCGCAATAAAAATTCCTGAAGCAGTTTTATTATAATCTAAACTTTTAAGATCTGCTGTTGGTATTTGTGTATTCGAAATTTACCTGATCGCAAACTGTTTATTTTAAAGAACTTTATAATGCTTAAAAAATCCATCAGAACTGTGTTATTTAGTTTTTAAAAACTATTGACATGGTTTGTAGAACTGAAATGGGTCTGTAATTACCTGGGTTAGTCAGTTTTCCTTGTTTGTAAACTGGAATAGTTTTTTGTGATATTTAGCTTGTTTGGGAAATTTTGTTTACACTACACTAAAAGAAAACTTCCTAATAAGTAATATAAATTATTAAACCAAATACAATATGAAACTATTATACATCGGCCTGCAAAGACAGTAAGTGTTGAGCAGTGTTACTAAACAAGTCTAGTAACACCAGTATAAACTTGACGGTTTCCTGTTAATAAACAGGGCCGCCACCATTAATGTATGAGTAACCATTTTAACATACATACTTTCTTATCACTTCTATTGGTATGGCAAGTTTACAAATAAGTTATTACGGTAATATATTTAAACGAAAAAAATTAAAATGTACTTTCAGTTTATTTCATGAAGGCCTTCAGTCCCTTTTTCGTTGTGATATATCTTACAAGTGCAAAATAGTTTTTGTTAATGGCAGGTTTCACAAAACCAGAATTGATTTTTCTTTGGACATGTCACTATGCGGATACCATAGAACCTGATACATAACTTTATATACGACGATAAAGTATTTAGAGTTCACGTCTTGCTGAACGGAATCCAGTATAGGCAACAAATAGGAGATAACATATTTCTTCTCCTTCGTAGATTTATAGCGTCCACGTCCGAAATATTACAAAATTTGCGAAAAGTCCAGGTTTTCTATAGTTTAAGCTAAAATTCTCCCAATGACTAATATTGTTCAATTAAGCACAAATATATTTTAAGTCTACTTTGGCGAGAGTGCGAGTATAGAGATACACATAGGCATGTCTGATTTTCGCGAAAATATATTTTCACAAGCTTGTTTCAATGACTTATGTGCAGATCTGTAGCTCTGCTTCGTGTTTATTGACAGTGAGTTATTACGCAGACACGTGACACATTGAACTGGGTCAGTCAGGTTAAGGTCACAACGACATCCACACGTCTGTGATCTGCCGGAAGAAGACAAAGTCAAGTACAGTTTAAAATATACAATCACCTGCCATGATGCATAACTGCAGACGTGCCCATAACATACTGAAGTAAGTTTGTGCAAGAAAATGTTAGAGGAAATCAAGTGTTTCTAATAATTGTATTAGTTCCAACCTCAGTAAGGAATTAGTCTTTTAAAGTAAAGAGATTTCGCTGAGAGCTGTATGTGGCCGCCTGAGTGAACGTAATGAACGCGTTCAAGCTCTAGAAGCGTGGAAGCGATAAGGGTGACACAGTACGCGCATCACACTCAACTGCAGTGCGGTCTTCTCGCCGACAACTCGCCTGTTTCATACTATTAATGGCGACCCTATAATTTTATGACGTAATATTAATATTTAAGGTATACGGTACACGCCTATTCCTTTTAAAATATTCTTCGCCAACTTAAACACACCGCAAAAACTCGCATGTTCGCCATTTTCGGCCGCTAGAAAATATGCTTTAAGGGCGCGGTCCACCGCAATTTTCATCGCCATTTTTTAATTTTTTATTTGTACCAGATATTTTTTTCCTTATTTTAGACACACCATGTGACTAAATTTGGCTCTTACGAAAAATTTTTATCTCTCATAGTTTTCGCGTAATGGCTTGTTAAAGTCATAGTTTGCATGTTACCGTTTTAAGGACTGCACTAAAACCAACTGATATACCAAACTAAAAAAAAATCACAGAGGATAAAGACATTGCAGACTACAATGACATGCTCATAAAAATAAAGGATAAAAATTATTTGTATTAAAAAAATGCTAAAACAGAAAATTAAAATTTTAAAATTCAATAATTGCGTTAAATACAAATATTTTTATGCTTTATTTTTATGAGCATGACATTGTAGCCTGCTATGTCTTTATTCACTGTGATTTTTTTTTTTTAGTTTGGTATATCAGTTGGTTTTATTGTAGTCGTTAAAACGGAAACATGCAAAATATGACTTCAACAAGCCATTACGCAAAAACTATGAGAGATTAAAACATTTTATTAGAGACAAGTTTTGCCACATTTTGTGTATAAAATAAGAATAATATATCTGTTACAAATAAAAAAACTAAAAAAATGGTGATGAAAATTGCGGTAGACCGCGCCCTTAATGTGTAGTGGCGAACTTTAAATCGGTATATACACGTGTGTTGTACTTAAAATGTTGTTCCTAAGTAGACATCACTCATGCGACATGAGCCGTTTTCCAGCTCTGCTCAAGCTCAGCTGTCTGGTCATGCGGCACCCTTGAGGCCGCTGCCTGTCCTAGAGAACTGCGAGAGAACGGATAGGAACTTCTAAATTAAACTAAATTTTCGAACCTGCGCATATGACACCACAGGTATTTGTTTTATCTCCGTGCAGCCAACTATGAGGTTTGTTCAGTAGCTTGGGATCTGTGAACAAATCATTATTTTCATGGCCAAATACACTCGAAAACATACAGTCATAAATGTATTGCCATATATTTATTCCTTTAGCAATATTCTGCTCTTCACAGGACAATAAACTGATTCAGTCTGGAAGCGATATCTCTAAATGTGGCTGAGCCCCTTAAAATATAATTTAACACGTAGATCCCTATGCGTGTTCAAGCTACAGCTCTCAAGTGGGCAGTTGTCTTAAGGGCGCCGCTTAACAATCGCCTTAAATACGTTGAAGTGTGGTCGTAAATACTTTTTTTCTTACGAGACTATCCTGCACGTACCTATTGCGCAAGCGTACGAAAAAAAAAAAACACTCTTCGGACAAGAACGTTGTGCCTCTGTTAAGTCACCATTATAATAAAAAAAAAACATTGTTTCTAAGACCTTCAACATGGCAAACAACGGTCTCTTCAGACTGCTGTACTTAAAAATGTACTAACTGGATGTATGTGAAGCTCAGGTATAAACGTGCATTGAACTATGTTACAGACTTGCCACCAATACAATTGTATGATCACAGCTTGAAGTCCCATAGTAAACATATATCGGCGGTAATCATCCACTCAAGTTCAGAGCTTGGCTCGTTGATGTGATGTGGCATTTGATGCACGCTTCAAGGTCGCCCTTATAGCTCCGTCAATTATGAGCCGCTAACGCGCAGGTATGCGGCGTCCTTAAGGGTGTTCACGTGACAAAGAAGAATAATTTCATATTTGTACGACACAGTGTTAGTTTTACTGACATTACTTGTGACAACATTTTCCATTTATGAAACTTTTTTAGCTCTCATAGTCTTACCATAGCAGCATATCAAAGTCAAAATTTGCAAGTTACGAAAACATGTTAAAAACAAAAAAAAAACTGACTTACGCGAATGAAATAATTTACACTGAATTTAGATAATATGGGTCATGTGCTAAATGGTTTTTAATCCCACAATGCAATTATATTGTGTTTTTTTAATTCTTAAAAATAACATTAATTTTCTTTATTTATGGCTATTTTTTTTAAATACATAGGGACTTTGTTGTGTGATTTAAATCTATTAGCACATGACACATACTATCTAATTGCAGTGTAAATAATGTCATTCGAGTAAGTCAGTTGGTTTTTTGTTATTAGCATGTTCTCGTAATCTGCAAATTTTGACTGTGACATGCCTCAAGAGAAGACTATGAGACCTAAAACATTTTCACAAATTAAAAATGTTGTCACAAGTAACGTCTATAAAACCAATCCGTAAAACTAACACTTTGCCGTACAAGTATAAAATTATTCTTTTTTGTCACGTCAACGCCCTTAATGGGCCTGCCCATCTACGCTTCAAATGCGTTGCAGCGAATTACTATTATCTTTTTTACGAACATTATTTACTCGAATTATATCTGCATATCAACGAAAAAACACATAGTTCTAAGAATGTCTCTGTGATTTTAAATATTCGGCACGTTAACTAGAATCATCAATTTCGGGTCCTCGAAACTGTCAAAAACGACTTTCCCAGACTACTGTATCTGGAAAAAATAACAACCGTATTCTAAAACACACAACTATAGAAACAAGCGTTAGACTTGGAACTATGATCTACACTTACAGTCTCGTAGGAAACAGGATAATAGCACTGCACGCTGTGTGACTTGCGCGGAGAGGCGATAATGTATTACATACACCAGTCAGCGGCACCCTTACCACACACATGTAGTCTATCTAGGAAGCCCCCTTAAGAGGGAAGTTTTCAGCTATGGTGAGGGGAAACACTGAAGCAGGACCGGAATGACGGAGCGGGAGAAACTGTAAGTTTGCTTGAAAACTCCCGCTCCAGTGGCATCATCCAGCACGATACCTGCATGCGTAAAACCGGGTTAGACCAGTTTGGAATCAAATCCGGATCGCCTTGTTGGCAAGCGAGTGACCTGAACGCTGTGTCAACCCTAGCCTTCTAATTTGTTTTATTGTCCTTGGATTTTTTTCTACTCGATCTACAGTACGAAGAAGAAATTGTTTATGTATTCGCACTTTATTTCCTTTTACAATCCTGGATTTGCTGTCTCGAAGAAAAATGTCGTAAGAAATTATTAGCACCAACGCCGTTTAGCGGTAATTTAATAACAGTAACGAGAAAGTTGTATTATATGTGTTTTTTTAATGTAATATATTTATGAAAAAGTTCCTCATAAGTCCTTGTTTCTATCTGGCATTTGAAAGTCTCAGAGATTCCCAGGTTATCCGTGTTTCCCAGTTCTGTAATTACCGCGCTAGAGCTCAGTAACTGTATAGTCAAGCACAAGGGCATTATTTTGACAGTTATGAAAGTGTTTTGCTGTCCCATGTGCATTACCATTTAGTCTCCAACGCGTCCCATGCTGTCAACATTGTTTCACCTTCAGTCACTCCTCTAGCATATTAGTACATTCTGATTCGTACAACGTCAGTATAATTGACAGCTACTTGTAGGTAAGTACCTCTGTTTTTCGCAAAAATAATTTTGCCCGACTTTGTTTCAGCACCTTACGTGCACATCTACAGTTCCGCTTCATGGTTATTGGCAACGTGTCTATGTGAAGAACCGTATCTCATTTGTCTGAGCCAATTACAATAACTTTCCTGCAACACCACACGTCTGTTATTTGCCAGTAGAATCCCAAGGCTCGAAAGAGTTAAAATATCCAATCACTGACCACGAAGCAGAACTGCAGATGTGCACTTAAGGCACTGAAACAAAGTGGGGTAAAATTCTTTTTGCGAAAAACAGAGATCCGTACATATAGGTTACTGTTTTGTCATGTGTCTTACTATGCAACATCAATTTAGAGTACAAATGGGAGAATTAACGTATAAGGTACAATTTAATACTAAAAATGTCTTGCCATATGACGAATATTACAAAAAAATTATTACTCGTATAAACCTTTCAAATTCTACTGAAGCTCTACGAAACACAGTACACATAATTTCACGAAATCAAATGCTGGTTTTCGTTTCTGATATGAAACTGACTAGTTGTCAAATAAGAGCACTCGTTCAGGAGATAGACTATATCCAGCTTCAGCTTGGAGTTAAGATACGAAACACTTTTTCGAATAGTTTTCTACTAAATGCATTAATTACTAAGTAAAAATTTATTTTACGAAAAATTTCTTGAAAAATACTGGTACACGAGAAATAATAAACCCTTTATTTTTTAATATTGTATGTATAAAACAGCTGTTAAAAAAAATAATATTATGAGTAAATACATCTTACTCCAGTTTTTTTGATACGTTTACGTACCTAAACTAGATGTAATTATTTTAGTGTTTTATGTTTTGAAAAGTATATAATTTGTATATTTGACTTCCCGTTTGAACTAATTACTATATACGTACAAACTTAACAGTCTAATTGCGGGGGTGTGTACTAATTACTACGGGTGAACTAGGGGAAGGGGGAAGTCACATGCCATGTCAGGCTCTACAAGTGTTGGCAAGCCTCTTACGTGGGTCTTCATCAGTGTCCCAGCTGGCCAGACTCCCGCCGACAAGGCACAGCAGCAACACGAACCAGGTTAGCCACATCTCCAGTCTGTCCTTATACCTCTCGCTCGAGATATTTCGTTCGTCTTACTCAGTGTGTTCTGGCACAGTTAGTGTCGCCGACCCTGGAAGCACGCCCACCCAGGCCTGAGAAGTCATTATTACCGCGTGTCACGTGACATTACATCGCCTTGCTGCAGTGACAAGCCTAGCGCACCGGGGGTCGGCGTAGTCGCCCCATTAGACACACCTTCCCCTGACCATCACCGCCCGGTAGCACGCTCCAGACGCGACTGAGCCCGGCGCTGTTCGGCCAAGTCCGCCTCACCCTCCCCCAACCCCCACCGGCCCTCGGCTGTCTTCGGCAGCGCTCGGCCGTCCCCGCCACGAGCCGCGAGTCAAACATGAGCTAGGGTTCAATTACAGGTTATAGGTAGTACACTTTAAAGTGAACATTTCCCGACTATTATAATAGTTTTAAAAGTTTTATTTATTGGGGCTACAGAAGAAAATTCTTTTGAGTTGTGAAATGTTTACACTAGTTTTTCTTTGTTACGTAGAAGTTTTCGTAATTAAATAGTAACAATAGAGTCATAATACCTAAAAAAATATTGTAAGCAGTGCTCAGTTTATCATGAACAGCCTATAAGAAAATGTGTTTTCTTATTGGAGAGTTTGACACAGGGAACATTTCTGCCGCTAGTTTCACTGCTATCGCTAAGGGAACAGAAAAATACGAAACTGCAGTAAAAGTAAATACATATTGGCTTGGAAATAACAGAAGTCATTTAACTTAATTTTAAAGTGAAAAGAAACCACTTTCGCGTTTTACGGCATCGTTCTTTAGTTTTGCAGTAGTTACAAAAATATTTTTAACGCAAACTAACACACATATCAACAATTCATTCTTACAGGTTTAACACACATAAATCATCGTTTGTATCTTAATTTTTCTGTTGCTATACACCAAACAGATTTTTAGATTTTTGCCCCTGAAATATTACATACTGTGTTGCCAAAATAAGCCAAAATAAAGCAAATTTGTTTTGCTAGCAAACAGTACATTATTTTAAATAGTAGTTGACTGGTAAAATTGTGTATCGTATGACTGTACACAGTATAAATTTTTTCAAAGCATTTGAATAAAAAAATTTTTTTTTAGTTATTTCCAATTGTTTGAAATAAATGAAAGACCATGGCCTTAAATTATCAACTTAATGTAACTAAAAATTCAGGAAATCTCTGTAGTTGGTCAGTTCACACCTGTTACCTATACGAGTGTAACTAGCCGCAGAAATTGTCCCTTGCCAAGTTAAAACATAGATATTTATGGCATGTAGTTGAATTCACCTTAATTAACTTCTATACTCACTGTAATACTTCAGCGTTTCAATTAATGTTTCCTTTACTTTAAGTATTTCATCAATACTAATACAAACGTATAGTAATAACACTTTAAAAAATATAACATTATTGGAATCGTACATTTTATGTTGTAAATTACTATATTTTGCCACAAAAACATTTCTTAAAAATATTCCGAAAAAAAAAAAAAACCTCCAGATATATTTTCCAGAAACCCAGAAACTCCATCTATTAACGAAACTTCAGTTCACTTACGAATACTTCACTAACGCTATTTACAAGGTTTTCCAAGTTTATTTAAGAAGTATTTGTTAAATATGTCATAAAATCCTGGGGCTGAAAAGGAAAACTATACGTAAAAATAAACAATTTTCTTTATAACAAACTCGGCCATAATAAATGATATTATCTCCCTAACGTGCAGTAGAAGTAATCCTATCTGAGCTTAAGTGAGACGTGCATAGGCCCCAGAACTCATTTAAGAGGAGCGAAACCTTACCGAGAACAGCGTTGTATTGTGTAGTATACTTTATTGCATTCACCAGATCTTTTTGTGTACTTTTCTGTACATATCTTACGGTATTGTATGCATTTTTTCTTTTTGATTACATAAATATTCTTCGACTGAGTAGAAAGAACGGTATATTAGGATTTCTTCTATATGTTTTTATAGATTTTAATATTTGAAAACCGCGAGTCTTGCAAGTGCTTTGGCAGTTTGTTGAAAAGTTTAATGGATGTGTATGATGTCCTTTCTGTTGTAGGGTCAAGTTAATAAGAGGCATATGCACAGAGTTTTAACTTTTGGAACTACAATGATGACAATGTTCATCTTTGTGATATAAGTTTAGGTTTTTCGAAATGAACATCAACAATTAGTAAATATATTCACAAGTTAGAGTCATTATTTTTAAGTTTTTAAACAGGGGTCTACAATATTCTGACTGATTTTTACCATGTAGAATTCTTACGGCTCTTTTCTGCACGCAGAAAATCTTTTTCTTTCGAGCATATTTTTCCTAGAGTATAATGTCAATGCCATATGTCATTGTGGAATGGAAATATGCATGGTAAACAATTAATACTGAGTCCCTATTTATTATGCCTGCTTTATTACGTAGAGCAAAGCAGGCAAAACTGAGTTTTGGAAGCATATACTAAATATGGCTCCTCCAATTTAATTGACTGTCAACATAAAGGCCTAGGAATTTTGTGTTCAGAGATTCATTTATTCTTACATAATTACAGAAAATGCTTGGCCAGCTGTTTACTTTTATTCGTAGGAAACTAAGAAATATGCTTTATCGGTGTTAAGGTTTAATTTGTGGTTTCTTATCCATGTATCTGGTTCTGAAAAAAATTTTTGGCTAAAAGATTGAGTTAACACAAAAATACCATATCATGTAACGGCGAAAAAAAATGAGTTGTAGACGCCCATTAATTTATATGGGTGTGGGTATCTATATTTTAACTACATATAACTACCACTGTTCTGACAATCATGCTATGTGTGTGGTTCTAATCCCGAGCAGTTCAAACATGACTCTACCGTTACTCGGCGTGCCATACATGAAGTAATACCTGGGCGTAGGTCACTTTCGCCATTCTGCGTTCCCACACTATGCGCGAAACATTTACAACGTTTTGCTACTAATATTTTCGTTTCCAATTAAGCCCAGGATTCGCTTGATGTCTTTATTGTTCATATGTTTCTGGACAGCCTGTAAATAACTCGTTGGACTTAAATATCTACAAGTTGAAAAGTGCTCGGTATAATTAATATTTTATGAATGTTTTGCCGCCTAGTAGGTTCATCGTGTGTGCCCGCTTATTGGTAACTGTAATAATGTCCATTCTTTGCATGAAGTTATGCTCCGGCAGTGAAATTATTTGTCAAAATGAGTTATTGCTTTAAAAGAATTGTTGCAATAAGTCTATAGTGGGGAAACAAATATATGTTACCAGTAAAACAGTTCAGCAGCTATGTTTGTAATAAAGTGCTCGGTATAATTAATCGAGAGATAAAAAAAAGTACGTTAAAACTGAATTAGTTTTTTTCTTATAAGAAAATAATTAAATGGTTATGGATGGTAACTTAATGAGGGAAACATTCACTTGCTAAGCTTCGATGTAATCTTACTGTTTCTTTTACTGATTGTTAGTTTCTATTTGACTGGACCAATACTTGTGCGCTTCAGTTAGTCGTCTGTGTTCGTCTGTAAACAGCTACACCGTGCCACACAGTCGTGCAATCGCACGAGGCTAAGGATGCCATACTAGTTCGGAGACTATGCTGGCAGCATTTTTTCTTCGCGATTTTATATAACTCTCTTTGTGGACGTATGTACAGTAAAAAAGAAAACAAGAAAAATTATCAGCAGAGATGACTGTTTATCGCGGGAAAACTTGACTGTCTTCTGGGTTTCAACGTATTTTCAGCTTACCACACTCTAAATCTGAATTAGTGAATATTCACTGATTCACGCTGATGGATGGAGCAGTTTCAACAATTTGAATCAGTGAACATTATCACAGTTTATTAGTGAATATTCACTGATTTCTTTTAAGAGTGCCTACATCTCACAATTGAATAAACGAATATTCACTGTTTTATCCAGTTGTTTTCAAAGAACAGTATTCACTTATTGAGTCAGTGAAAAATTAAAGGAAACCTCTGAACATTCACTGATTAACTTGTGGGATGTTGGCACTCTTTATCGGAATCAGTGAATAGTCACCGATTTCACATTGGCTTATCACTGATTCAGTTTGTTGAAACTGCTCCATCCATCGGTGTGAATCAGTGAATAATCACTAATTTAGATTTAGAGTGCAGAATATTAATGGCTTTAGCTTGTACGTGGGCCTGTTACCTTATTTGACTGAACCAATAAGAATATCTGTATTGTAAATTTGATGCCTGTTATTGGTCTGCAGACAGCTACATTGTGTCATCATCCCCAATCATTAGAGACTGAAATAATTCGCGGGCTTACTAAGCAGTTGGCTAGCCTGCAAGAATATTTGTGACATCAGATGCGCATTAGCTGCTTGCTGTTCAAGTCCGTATTAGGTACATTTACATTATTGGCTCAGATTCTCCCAGGAGGTGTCAAATAAGTCAACGGCCAGTTTCCAAAGTGACGCAAACATACAGTTGTTGGAATTCTAGCTTGTCTCTAAAAGAAAACGCGAATTTTTCAGGTATCTAGCAATCATGCGTGTTGAAATTAACTACGGCATTTTCAAGGCACAAAACATTTTCGCGATATACCAACATTTTTAATTATGAGTTGCAATATGTATAGTTAGTTACCGCAACAATTATATTTATATCGCAAGCTAAACGGCTTGTAAAAATTGTATATTTGACGTGAAGAAAAATAACAGTTTATTCTGCACACTGGAACTTTCAATTTGTGACCGAAACTCTTCTGCGCGGCTGCACACAACATTGCCTAGAGACGCCAGAGTATGGCAGTTCGCCGAGTGTAAATAACGGTTATCTGGCAGTTGTGTTGTATCGCTACAGAACTCACGTGCAGCCAGAGGCTAGGTGGTCGCAGGAAGCGATTCAGGGGAGTTGTTGATGGGGTGTGGGAGGTGGTTGTTCCGTAGTGTTGGTATTCTCCGTCTGGTGGCGTGATGGCGAGCTATCAGCCGTAGATAATGACGAGATCTCACGCACCTAGAGATACCTCCTTCCTTCCACTGCACATACAGGGGTGGCGGGAGGAATACGCCCCCTCGCAGTCCTGCCTCGAGGTGCGGGCACGGCGGGTTGCGGTGAGTCCAGGCGCCCCAGCCGACCAAGTGCTCATACAGACATGAACATTCCGCGGACACATAGACCTGAAGACTATACACCCACTGCATTATATATTCCATACCCTCAGTTCCTGGTACATTGGTTACGCAGAGAAACATATTTGGTACAGGTAGGAACCTGAACATTTCATGTTTTCGTTTAGGCACAATGTACATTTCAAATATCTCTAAGTTTGTGTCACTTTCGCCACAGGTCCTTGGCTTATTTGACAGCTGCTGGAGAGCTGTGAGCCAATAATTAAGGCTCAACTAAATGCAAACCGAATCATGTGGTATCACAGTGTCAGCGAGCAGCCAATGAACAGCTGTTATCTGTATGAATACACAGATATTCTTGCAAGCTAGACTACAGGTCAGTGAACGTGTGATTTTCCCCGTCTCTAGATATAGATGCTACGCGTTATAATGAACACCTGTGAAGTCCAGCTTTTCTGGAAGAATAACTTGTAAATATTAATCGCTACGATCTCAGACGTTAGTTATAATTATCTTACAATCTGTAAACTTTGATTGTTTCTTAGAGTGTTTTGTATACAGTAAAAAGTGGCAGGCAACTGTATACTACCTAAAAAAGTAACCAGTGTTACATCAATTTCTTCGTTCTTTCCTTGGAAAGTAACGTCTTCGTCTGTAGCGTCTTCTATAGTAAGGCATCTTGAGCCAAGCTGATACTTATAGTATTATATGAAGCGGTGAAATTAGAAGATCTTATGTCGGCAGGAATCACGCCAGAATATATCGACGACAGGAGTATCTTCAGAACCAAATGTACAATTGGCAAGATGACCAAGAAAGTAGACAGCAGAAGAGGACCGGAACGACCTGGGATCGGGAAATGAAACGAACGTCATTGCAAAAGAATGAAAGAAATACGGACAAAAAAAGTATTTGCTTAGTCCTAACTGTGCTTGTTCGGAAATAATGATAATTATATACCAATTATAGACAGTTTGTGCAATACTGCACGAACGCTGGTGGTGTTGCACATAACACCAACATAAAGCAGTACGCTACAATTTATTAACTTCAGATTTATGCCGCTAACACACCAATGTGAAGAAAAACTTTCTTTTCTCGACAAATAAACAATTTACGTTGCAGCTACTGAAAACAAATTACTAAAACAAACACAACATTCTGCCAAACATAAAATAAGAGAAAAATTGTGTTCAATCAAAAGTCATAGCATTAATTTAGAAAATATTTACCAAAATATTTAATATCTCCACCTTAAGAGGCCATTCCAGTGTTTCAGGCGCATGTATGCAACCCGCATTAACCCCATATAAATCAAGGGTAATTTTATCTTCGCTTTAGAAACACAAAATATTACACATATCAACATTTTCATCGCGCTTTACCAAGGACACAGTTGTTCATATTTTCGCTGTGCTCTGAAACATTTAGTACAACAAACAGTTGAATTAAAAACCCAATACAAAAAAAAAGTTTTGTAAAATTTATAGTCTACCATTATTTATACTTGACTTCGGCGAACGCAGAGAAAATAAGAACGACTGTGTCTATCATAAAACGTGAAGATAATGTTGATATATGTAATACTTGTATTGCTATAGCGAAGGTAATATTAGCCTTGATTTATATGGAGTTACTGCGGGTTGCATACAAGCGCCTGAAAGACTGGAACGGCCTCTTAAACCATTAGTTAATTATTCGTATATTTATTTTCGTTATTTTCACATATCTGTCTGATATTAGTAACAACCATGATCTTGGAAGGTCTTCTAGGACAATGGTCTCAATTGTATTTGATAATACCGTTTTATGATCATTGAATAGGAATGCAATATTTTGTATTAGAATTTTTTTTTATATGGGAGCGTTGAACCTGTAAATTTATTTGTGAAAAATATTGTGTTACGTAAAGCGAATGCTAATATTTCTTCTTTTTTACAAACCAGGTTGATATTTGTATCGATCGAGCAGTCTATAAATACAGTTTTTAGCCATTTTTAGGAACTCCAAAGCGTGTTTTTAAAACGTGTCGTAAATTTTAAAAGTATATTAGCATAGTTTTATGTATCTCATGTATATACCTGTATTTCTAAATAAAATAAATGTTGGTTCTGTTTGTTTTTATTTTGGTTCTGGTCTTGCTTAATCCCTCAAGGACGTATGCAAGAAAATCTGCATTATTTCATATCTATTCCAAATAATGATTGCTTTGTAGACTTTATTTATGACGACATATTATTATTTTTTTTTGGAAAAAAATTAGGTTTCATAGTTTCCGTAAAATTGCCTAGAAAAGGCACCATTTTGAGGTAACTTGAAATTACAAATAATGAAAACTATTTATTTATTGAAATGAAACTTTGTAAAACATTGTTGAAGTGCAAACAATCAAGTCAGCATTATTATGAAACTACAAACTATGACATTGTGTTTCCTTTAACATTTATTTGAGTTACCGATAACATGTAATTTAAGTGTGAGATATTGAATTATTGTAAGCCAGTTTGTTTCTATTAATTGCACGGTTTCACCTTAACGTTAGCTTTTTAATGCGGTTATGCTAATACTATGAAAGCTAATTTTTATGCTGAGAAAAAAAATGCACTCACGAGAAATATCTACAAACCAAATCCTACATCGTACAAATATTAAATCAAGGCTGTTTTTCCTGCTAATGTACTTAACACTTTGAGGATCGCACACAGTCCGTCGTGTACAGGCATCACTGCACGGAAGGCAACATCACTGGCCACTGTATTTACTCTTTAACACAACATCAGATACAGTCAATTGCGGTTTCTTTATACAGGGCAGGAAACTTTGAACCACCAGCCTAGTTTAATTTTAAATATAAGATCAAGTATGGCATGAACATTGTTGTGTTCTTCACCAATGTATTTGTTGACAACGAAGTTTACTAACTAGTTGAAAGCCGCAAAACCCCTACTGTGAAAGAAAATGTCGGATACAATGGCTGTACTCTTACAGAACAATATGTAGTTCGTTATTGGTCGACTGTCAGCTAGGAAGCTGCCTCGTCGACTGTATTCCAATGTTATGTGTTCGCGTGTAGTTCCTCTTCAGTTGATACCATGATAAATAATATCGTCATTGAACGAGTTCAACTTATCAGTTGTTCAAGCCAAACCGATATAATTTTAGAGCTCTGAGGACTGAGAGAGTGAAAAATCGCAGAAATATATGTTAGCTGCCAGAACAGTCTCCATGACACTTTAGCATATTTTATATTAAATTATTGGCAGGGACAGGAAGTTTTGGGGAAAATTATGTTGCATCTCTTCATTTCAGTGCCTTACGTGAACACGCGCGCGTCTATTGTATGTTTATTGGCAGAGTGTAGTCGTACAGAGTCGTTTGTCATTTGACTGTGCCAATCGTACCAAGGCTACTGCTACACCAAACATCCTAACTTATTTTCAGACGAATAACAAACGGTTAGATTCGGCGTAGCATGCCGGTCTACGTTGCAAGAGGTCCTGGGTTCGAATCCCAGCACGGACATTGATGTCTGTGTCGTTTTGTTAGGTTCAGTTAGTATGTAAGCCATTCCTCATTAAGCCTGAATTGCATAAAATCGGGGGACGTTAATATACCCTCTAAAATAAATAAAAATAAAGAATATTCAGAGTAACATGATTTCCGTTGATCTAGTAAAGTTGAAATATATTGGATACATAAAGACTGAATATTAACGTTGAAAAATTCTACGAGTATATTTCCCGTGATGAACTACCCTTTCTCTCTCTCTCTCTCTCTCTCTCTCTCTCTCTCTCTCTCTCTCTCTCTCTCTCTCTCTATTAAGTACTGAGTACTAACCCTTGCTATGGATTGCCCTTATGACTGAGCTTGTAAGATGCTTAAAATCGTAGTAAGATTATAATTAAAGTTTCTTTATGTTTAGTATAAAACATTGGGAATGTGTTCAATGTGATACTGTAATTGTAATTTTTAATTGATGAGTAATGTCATGAGAAAAGAAAAACAAATTAATAAACGCGGCGCGTGAGACGGTGACCGGGGGCGGGCCCATTGTCTGCGAGCTGGCCTGTGATTGGCCGAGGGAATTTAGGCGGGGGTTGCTGGCCGGTGCGGCCATATGTAAGCGCTGAAGATACACTGGGTAGGAAGCCACGGAGGCGACCAGACCACGTGTTGTGAGCACACATCACAGAGAGTACATTGCCAGACTATCTGGGCCCGCGAGACCGGGGTTGGTCCGGCAACTGCGCATGTTGACGGCCGACGTTTGTTAAGTAATCTTTTGCAAATTACAAATCTGTAGTTTCCTGAAGAAAGGGTGCATAGTTCGTGATAAAGCAGGCGATATACGCCCACCCGTAGGCCGTCTCTCGTGCGAACCAAGTTAATTGCCCGTGTTTCGTTTCTGAACATTAAGATTAGCATTCAATTTACGTTTGACGCTATGAAGTTACACGTAACAAGAACTTAAATAGACCTGACCGACGGGTTACAAGCTTCCTGTGCAGAATATACACGATCTATCATGAGACAATGAACCGTGACCCCTCCTGTCCTCTATTTCACCAGTTCGTTATTTGGAATTGTACATTTACAAATCTTTAAGCTGATTTTCTTACGTAAATGCACTTCCCTTCGACTTCAATAAAATACCCTTTCGACGCAAGCATTTACTCACGTGCCAACCAACGAGTCGTTATCGCTGTCACATTAAATATCTACTCTTCATGTTATCTCCTAAACTAATGGCTATCTCATTAACAAATATTATAGGTTATTCATTCTTGGGAACAGTTGTACCGAGAAACTATTTTGGTGCAATCCAGATACAAATTGCTTTCGCGTGCACATGTAGTTCTCCTTTGGTTAGTGATTGCGTGTGAATGTGGCGAGAGAGTTATTTTTTTTAAATTTCAAATGTAATGATCTAAAATTGCATTGTTGTTCACTTTGTGGTCAGTAAATTTGATAAGGTTGCATACTTTGTTAATTCTAGCAGTTCTGAAGTAGTATTTTTCATTCACGAGTAGAAAACTTCAAAATTTCACATTTTTTTTTATTGGCAAAAGAATAGACTGCAAACTGCTATTCACTTGCTCGATGTCTTCCAGTGGCCGACAATAAGCGAGAGAAAGTTTTGAGCCAATAACTAAACGTTCTTCGGTTGAGTAGCCAATCGCATGTAATCGGTCAAATACGTAAATAACATCACATACCAAACTGGTGAGAATTTCAGTGACATTTTTAAGGGGAGGCGGCTACCGAGCGAAACCCACCCTCTCCTCCCAAATCGTGTTCAGCATTATGTAACCAAAGTATGTCCAGTTCGCCTCAAGGAAACTGGAGTTTTGTTCTATGATGATCCAAGTACATTTAATGTGTCCTACTTGTGTGTATGTTATTTTTTATGTTCTGTAACAGTAAACAGCCAAACTTTTGAGATGGTTGGTATTTTTAACAACCCGAGCTTGGTGCAGCCTTGCATTCGGGAGACTCGAGAGCACTCGGTAGGACACGGGTTCGATCCCCGGATCCGGCCATCTTGATTTCGGTTCTACATTGTTTTCCGAAATCGCTCCAGGCGAATGCTGGGATGGTTCCTTCAACAGGCCCTGGCCGATTCCTACCCCCGTTCCCCCCGTTTTCCTCTACTAAGGCCTTGTGCTGTTCGAGGGCACGTAATACGACTAAAATAAAAATAAATAAATAAAGTTACGTAAGGCCCCCTCCCCTTCCCAGTATGATTCTAAATCCGTCACTGGAGCAGTTTAATAGCAGATTGTGCTCGAGTATGTAGCCTACAGATCCAATACTGATGCGAATTTCGCTTGTCTCTGTTCGTGAGTTCCAACGTAACTGCCGCCAAATACAAACGCTTCGACTGTAGAAGTAACATTGACCTACTCTAAAGATTTTATTTGACAGCATTCGGCGAAGAAATTACAGACTTGATCTGAATTGTGCCAATCTTAAGAGTTTTAATACTTAACTATACGTATTTATTTATTATTTAAATGGTCCCAAAAACACATATCTTGTGCTTTCATGCCAAATAAAAAAAGATCATGAAGAGGGAAAAGATAATTTCTAATGTATTGCTGAAGATGTTAGTTAAGACTGGGCCGAGTTTAAAAGACACAAGCCGACGTTCCTACAGCCAGAACAAGAAGAGCCAAGGGACAGCGATAAGAAGGATGACGCTCTGAGCAGAGACGCAATATCGCAGGCGACTAATATCACAGCCTGCGGCGGGCTTTATAACACACATTAGATCTTGTGACATCGTGCAACGATTACACTAAGCAAAATGGATTCCTCCCGCCGCGCCGGGAAGATGTATCGAGTGAGATACTTTACTTCACTCCTCTTACACTTAAATATCATCTCGCAGTTTATTATTTAATATATGTCCTCTTGAAACCGTTAAGCAGAAAATATAACTCTACACGTCACTTTAAGTACGTCATTCCACTTCTTGGATCCCTGCGTACTTAATAGTTACGAACTGCTATTTTAGATGGAAAGACTTCTGTATCAGTTTGTTGTCAGTGCCTCGTGTGTACATCTCCAGCTCTGCTTGCTGGTCAGTGAGCGTCTTGGGTTCTTTCTACCCGCCAATCACAGACGTGTGGTGCCGAAATAACCTTACTCTGATTGCTAAGGTAGAAAATTGGTAGAAAATTCTAATGCGCGCGTAAGGCATTGTCACAAATTGGTGCAGAAATCTTTTTGCGAAAATCAGAGATCCTTAGAAATAGAGTACATGTTTCACGGGAAGGTAATTCATCACCAACAGTATAATATGGCAGGTTCAGAGCGCAGAAACTTCGAGTTTTTAACAGTTCTACTGTTGTGTTATGAACAGGGGCCGGGTATTGTTGCGAAAAAAAAAAATACGTAGACATGTTTGAATGTATTACATATACAGCTACTTCGTGGTTACTGGCAGTGCAGGCAAGTCTCTTATTTGACTGAGCCAATCTGAAGAAGGCTGCTGCGACGCCAGACTTATGTGATGCTCTGAGAGCTAAAAACATCAGGCCATGAGAGAGAGCTGGATATATATCTGTTGATGAAAAATGTATTCCCAGGATTTTACATTGTTTTCTGGATAGTGAATAATAGTGCATTAATATATGTACCCAAGGTTTTAATAGCCCGTCAAATAAATGCTAGTCGAAATAGTTCTTAGATTAACCGGTAGAATGCGCGATAGTTCTAGCAAGTTGGCGCACCGATAGATGGCACCACAGTCGCGAACTTGGCGGATAGGTAAATTCGAGTGTCCCGTCTCTCATAAATCATCTTTGCCATACGGCAGCCATCTTATTATAGTACCGTCCCGGGCGCTAGGCGCTGCTGTCGCAAGCTGTACTCGGTCAAAGATATTAACATAATAGATGCCGATCTAGTGAAACCTTTTTGTCTATGTATACAACAAAACACTTAAGTTTGGCACACGTCAACATATTTCACAATTACGAAACGTACAAACTAAAGAGGAATTTGGACATACGCCATTGCTGCAAATTGTATGTCAAAGAAAACTGGTTGCAAAGTCCTTTGGTTTGTTAACTTGTCTGTTTGCTGTGTGTGTATTCTCTGGTTTTCTGTGAGACACAATTTGCTGCAATGGCTTGTTGCCAAAATACCTCTTTAATTTGTAACTTGCCCCCATTGCAAGAATCATTCTAAATAAAATACAAAACTTGAAATTATATATTTACAAGTCATCGAATAAATTTTAATAAAATTATGACAGTAATTATCATTGCTATGTAAACGGGGAAGTTCGTTTATTGCATCCATCAGATCTTTTCGTGTACATTTTTGTATAAAGGTATTGGACAAGTCATTGTGAAAAATACATTTGATTTGAATACATTGTAAAGAACGTATATATACATAGACTGTAGTTCGGTAAGAATATGTTGTTCTGGTCTAAGTTAAATTTCGTCGTTTATTGACCCGCATCCGTATTCTTCGTCGGCACAACCACATGAATGAAAATTAAAGAAAAAATACACAAAAAGAAGCCAAAATTCTTACATCCTTATATACGTTTTTGCTTATTGGTTGCATAAATATTCAACTGAATAGAAAGAATGGGAAATTAGGAATTCCTTTATGAGTTTTTTTATACATTGTTATGTTTGAAAAACAAATGTCCTGCAAGTGCTTTGGAAGTTTGTTGAACAGTTTGGCAGTATTGTATGAAGGTCCTTTCTGTCATAGAGTCAAGTTAAGAAGAGGCACATGCACGAGGTATTTACTTATTTTATTATGCTGATGAAAATGTCCATTTGTGCGGAAAGAGTTTTGGTTCTCCGAAATGAATAGCAGCAATGTGTGAATATATTTACAAAATAGAGTTATTATTTTCGAATTTTTAAAGAGAGGTCTACAAGATTCAGACTCGTTTTTACCACGTAGTATTCTTACGGATCTATTCTGAATGCTAAAAACCTTCTTCCTGTGGATAGAATATACGCAGAATATTATGCCATATATCATGATGGAATGAAAATATGCATGGTAACCATTTATGCTGAGTCTCTATTTCATGTGTCTACCATATTAAGTAACGCAAAACAGGCAGAACTGTTTTTTGGGAGAATTGCTGAATGTGAATCTTCCAATTTAATTGACTGTCAGCATAAAGGCCTAAGAAATTTGTGTTGTCAGATTCATTGAATTCTACGTCGCTACAGTAAATATCCACGGTTAGCTGTTTATTAGTTTTTGTAACAATCTGTAGAAATTTTCTTTTATCTGTAATAAGGTTTCATTTGGTGATTTTAAACCACGAATACAATTCTACAAAAGAGTCTTTGGCTGAATGATTGAGTACTGCTTCTGACTTGCCCGCAACAATAATGCTGATATCATCTGCAAATAGAGTAGGCTTTAGTTACCCAACTATTTTTTCTACCTGATTTTTAACACGAATTTGTCTTAAAGGAAAACAGTTTTCATAAATGCGAAGGACCAAGTTTATGAAAGAGTGTAATTTTTCATTTACGTCAATGGAACTTTACACTGGTGTCCAATATTCAGTATTTAGAATTTATTTAAATTTGGTAACATTTTCAGATAAGAACTGTTTACTGCTTTTTAAGTTAGGTCCTTTGTATGGCTTATTTAATGACAATATGGCTAATACTTGAGCAGCATGATCTGACAGCCCATTTGTTACTGGCAAACATCGGCTTACTGAACTTAAATGACTTTTATTAAAAATATTGTAAATTACTGTTTATAGTTGCAAAGTTGACAATGCACATTGAAGGTTATTTAAAGGCCAAGGCTAGTTTTACTATCACTTTCTTTCAAGTACTCTACAATGATGTCCCCGCAAAGTATTATTTCTGTGGTTCGATTGTAAATTGAGTAAATAATGGTTTCTAGCTTGTTTAAAAATATGGTGTAATTGTCTGATGGTGATATTAAGTAATGACTCTTTTCGTTGTATTAGTTTCAATGGCAACAGAGCAACAATCAAAATATTTTTGTTCGAAATTAGTTAATAATTCTTGTTTATAAGTAGTTTAAGAACTGTGTGGAACAATCATTTGTTTCGTTTAATTTTTTGTTGTTTTTCTGTAACGTTGCATGTAAGGTAGTTCAAGGACAGCAACTATTGTAGAAGCCTTATACCGTATTCTCCAGACAACAAGGGCAGTCGATGTTTGTACGTCCAATAACAGAATAAACTGCGTGCGAGCTCACAGAATATTGGAACTTGCACTGCATTCAGATTACCCGGCGGGCGGACAGGAGAGACAAGAGTAGGAAAATATCCATATCCCAATGTAAGCAGATGGCGGTGTACCTTCAACATGTTGAGATGTCCAGAGTTTCCCTCGAGAAGCTCTGCAGAATAACTGTGTTCTACAAAAATATTGCTAGACCCCGCCCTAGGGTAGTTAGCCGTTTGGCCACACATACTAAAATATGTGTGTGTGTTTACAAGGAATATCCTCGGAAATCCAGTTGTCGAACACATTTCTTGTTTAACTACAGAGGGTTGTTTTTATATAAAAAAGGCGATGCATACGATTGTAAAATTACAAGTTATACACTTTCATTGGTAAATATTTTATTTTATCCTAACATGACATTAAACCTATTTATAAAATAACATTTAGTACATACCCTATCACTAACATAGCCATACCCGATCGCATTCCGATAAAATCAATAAATTATTTTTATGCTTACATTTACATATAATATACATGGTGGAAACACAGGATACATTGCAAATATCTACGATAGTCTCAGCTAACCACCCTGCAATGTGTGCTAATGAATATTTATTTTTATTTACATTAAAACCTATTTTAATATACTCTTCAGCTTCGTACCATCGCAAAGTAATCTCGATCACAAAGCCCTTGTTTCAGTAGTGACTCCTGTATTTCCATGACTCAGCTTAAGATGATGGTCGAGGAAACACCAAGATGCAACTGCAGTGCTCACCAGACTCCTAACCCTCGGAGTCATCTAGCCGCTTTGAAGATGAGGTTTGACCCTTGTGGTATTAGAATTCGAGACTGTCGGAAAACGGGAAATTATTTAGAAATTTATTAAATTTCTAGGAATTTTTAGAAATTTCTGGACTTTTTTTTTTTAGAAATTTTTCGGTAAATTTTTTTTAATTTTTTGGAAGTTTTCTGCACTTTTTGTACTTTTTGGAAATTTTGGAATACTTTGATAGGTCAGCAAAAATTTTGAAGGCGCCAGTAAAAAATTGATGAGATAAGCAAAAATTGTGATGGGGCCAGCAAAAAATCTTATGAGGTCAGCAGAAATTTTATGAGGTCAGCAAAAAATATCTGATGAGGTCAGCAAGAATGTTTTTCTTTTCGAAATTCTGGATAATTTTGATTATCAACGACATTGAGGTCAAAAAGTCAAGGTCAAAGTTCAAGTGAGATCACCCACGTTATCCACCACCCCACACACCTCTTATGTCCAAAGATACACAGCCTATCTACTATGTTTCAAATTATTACAGACGAACAACAAATGGCCAGTATCGGCGTATACCAGAATTCTCCATTCTTGCTGTCCTTTTTTTATGTAAATCTTGTGTGGCTTCACATTATTTGGATTTTCAGCCTTATTTTCTGATCAAAATTAAACCTTTAAAGAATATATCCTCCCTGGCCCGGATAGATGTGAAAACACATGTAACGGAATAAGAACATCTGACACGTAGATACTATATTCGAACCTAGGAAAGAGCCAACTTTTCCCGCCATAAACATCTCTCTCTCTCTTTCAATCTATCTACCTATCTATCTCTGTATATTGATCACACTGAAACTGTAGAAAACATGCGTAAGACATTCGCTGAATCCCTTAGGCCTACTACCTTGTCACATGTACAACTGACCACTCACTGTAGCAGCAGACAATGTACAAGTATCTGGTGTATATAGGACTGTGCAGTCCAGCTGGCTGGTTGTTGAACCCGTGATATTTGCTGGTCTACAGCCGGTACATAAACGACAATTTGTTACTACTCTTCCATTGTCTGAGATTCCTCTGGAAGTTGTAGATGAAGTCCCGGATAAACTGCGGAACTGACGCAAACGTACAGGTGCTTGAAACCAAGTCTGAACCCCCCCCCCCCCCAACAGAAGAAAGTTAAGAACTATAGAGCGTGGCGCAAGGATTATTCAAGCCTAGTCTGTAACTGGTACTGGACGGTAATGAGCTGGGTAGCATAAGACGCGGAAGAAAACAAAATACAGAGCGACATCAGAAGAGTTCTACAATCTGGTAACATGGTAGTAGCATTTAAAAATATGTAGCTTACCAGAGTTTGAAAATGCAGAATAATGAACAACACATACACATAAGGGTGTTCAAGTGCGATAAAATCATAATTGTATATTTTTATGAAATATTGTTAGTTTTGTAGACGATACTTGTGAGTACATTTTACTCTTACGAAAAAATTTTTATTTTCATAGTTTTCTCATAACGGTGTGTCAAAGTCAAAATTGGCATGTTCTGCTGCCATGCAAATAGTGGAAACAAATTGACTTCCGAAAGTCAAATAATTCACAGTGAAATAACATGCCACGGGCTACGTAATAAAACATTTTTAAAAATCCCGTGAACTATTTTCGTATTTAAAAAGTTGCTGAATTTTCAACTTTTTTCCTGTACTTTTGCAATTTTTTAAATTAAAAATATTACGTTATGGTCTATTAAATACTTTACTGCATAGCTCATGGGATGTAAGTTCACAGCGAGTAATTTTGTTTAAAGTAGGTCATTTGGTTTTCACTATTTGCATGACAGCACAAGCAAATTTCGACTTTGACGCTTCGTTATGAGAAAACTATGAGAGCTAAAATTGTTTTGTAAGAGGAAGCTGTACTCACAAGTATCGTCTACAAAACAAACACTATTTCATAAAAATATAAAATTATTTATTTTCCGCACTTGATCACCCTTAAGGCGACCGCCTGGGTGCAATTATTTTGAGTGTGCAAGATCTCCGAGGTCTGGAAATGTGAAATAGATAAGGGCGACACAGACACATGCTTCATCCTATCCTTCAAGCCGTACTCACTGTACTAGAGTGCAGCATCTTTGCCAATAACTTTTATATGAGATATTCAGTGATAATACCATCATTTCCATTACTTTGTAGTTCCATCGTTTTAGAAAACAGAATAAATTATATATCATATCTCGATACCTGTCTTAGCTACCGTATCAGAATGTTGTATTTTTAAATTTAATCAACTAACATTTGATTTAAATATAGTTTACTTTGTTGGAGAGCCATTTTGTTCAGTAGCATACCATGAATAAACAAAAGTGTTTTGTGTCATACTTTGAGAAATACAAGACCGATTGTAACTTTTTAGGATTAATTAGCACAAACATTGAGAAAAGTTTGTTCATTACCTATGCTGGTATCTTCTGGATTTCTCTGCACTATTTCATCCCATGAAAATAGACAAGAGAACAGTTTTCTCCACAAGAAGACATCTGACAGTCGTATGTAACTATGAAGTGTGTGTAGTGGGAGGTGAAACAATAGCATAATGTGTAAGAGTATGGACACCTGATTTATGCAAAAAAAATGTAGTACCAACTTGTTTCAGCGCCCTACGTTGTACATTTGCGCAGTCCTACTTCATGGCACGGGATTGGATGTTTTCAACGCTAGGCGTATTGAGGTTATTCCATACGCTGAGCTGGTAATTTTTTGTGAAAAATATTATGCAACATTGTGTATGAATACATAACACTCACATCAGCACCTCTGCTTCGTGGCTATTGGCGGAGCGCACGTGTGTAGAGGCGTCACTCATTTGACTGTGGCAATGAGAATTACGTCACTACGACACAACACGTTTGTGATTTGCGGACAGATCCCCAAGACGCCGAGAATTAAAAACAGCCAATCACTGACCATGAGCTGCAGATGTGCACAAGAGGCATTGGAACTAACTGTTGCATAATTCTTTCCCCAAACATCGCCAGCTCTAACCATGAGGTGTCGCAGGGACATTCTGATAGGCTTAGTCAAATGAGCGACGTCCATTCATAAATTCACGCTGCCAATGACACAAGCTGGTGCTAAATCCTTTCAGCGAACATCAGGTGTCCGTATGTAGGAATCGTCGACACAATAGACCTGGACGTCTGGACGATATCTGGAGAAGCAGGTGATGCAGACAGAAGTCTCCTCACTTCCACGACACTGGAGCCGTGCCCCAGTTACCAAGCCAAGTGTGAGCCGGGGGTATTCGCCCCTCACAACAACACCAGTCTCACCCCAGTATGTCGACTGTACGGTGGAGAAGAAACAAGCCATCTTCTCGCCTGCAAACTTGCAGCAATGTGTCCGGCTTACACACCCTCTTACTAGAGGCTAGTCACTGTAACGAGAGCACTTCTCATGGCATCACTCTAAAAACAATGTTGCAGGTCTCTGCACACGAGACATATATATATATATATATATATGTATATATATATATATATATATATATATATATATATATAATATATATGTGTTTGTATGTGTGTGGTGCTTGTATGTGTGTCTACACACATGTACATACATACACATAAGTTAATGTACATTTGTTAGTAACGTATGCTTTCCTATACTGTTCATCCGATTGCTGTGAAACTTTGGTGAGCTGTGTGTTCACCCACGAAGGTTTCTGTTTGTGACAAAAAAACTCTTATGTGTAAGAGAGGATGGGAGAGGGAAATGATGTGGCCAAAAATAATAGAGAATATTATATTTTTTAAAGTGTTTCTTAAGTGGTCTTGCACCTTTTCAGAATTATTGATACTAGTTTTAAGGAAAATTTTTATGTATTTAAAATTGTATTATTTATACCTTAATTTAGGTTATCGACTTGAATGTATTATTTTAAGTGTTAATATTATTCCTCACATGAAAATTTTAGTGCTATAAAAGTTTTACCAAGAAACTTTTGTTTAAAGTAATATTTTTCCATTTCTGTATTTTTAACCGTTGTAAAAATTAAGTTACTGAACATGCATTGAAAACTATTGGAAAATGTGTTTTTGCGAATTACTTAAGATAATTTTAAGAGCTTAGATTGGACGTTTGTGCGACTCAGAGAATCATTAAACTGAGAGCCACGTGAACAAGTCGAGGGAATACCTAATGTTGGATAGAACACTAAGAAAAACGAGTTAAAACAAAAACAGAGCGAGAAAAATTACTAAACGACTAGGGCTACTGAAAAACTTAGGAATACAGACAATTACTAGGGCGGTGAACAGATGACACACAGGACTAGATGCTACAACGTGGGCTTCACAGACGTAAGACTGTGCTAAAGTAATTGTATCGTACATTACGTAAAACCTTACCGCGTCAAACAAGTGTACTTATGTGTGTGTGTTTGCTGTGACGTAGATGTTGTGTCAGTGACATGGTGCAGCGACATACATGAGGACGTTCTTACACGAGTCGTTGCCGGCTTACACGAGCTGCAATAGAAGAGTAGCGGCCACAGGGTTGCAGGGGGAGAGGGGAGGCTGCGGGACGGTAATTCCGCGAAATGAGAGTCTCTGTAAAGATGGCGGCGATTAAAACGGCCGGGCGATATTAAACCTTTGCGGCCATGATCGCCAGTTTCTGATGGAACTCTCTGCTTGGTCTTAGCTTTAAGTACGCCACAACCGGCCCGGATCTGAACAGACCAACTAAGTGTAGTTTTTATGTGTCTTTATATTTTTATTATTTCGTTCTGTGCTTACTTATTCACTCTATGTGCGTACATCTACATTAAACAAACATGTTAAATATAATTTTAAAATAAATTTTCTCAAAAATAAAAGAGAATAATATTTTAAAAAATCATGTCTCTCACAATACGTCCTTAATGGTTTTACTTACATTAATTATTTATTTTTACACTGGTTCATTAAGGATTTATTTACGTTAACAATTATTTCTCATTCAAGCTTCGTACTTGCAAGTTGAATATGCAGATATCATGACTTAAATAGCATAAAATATCTAACCTGTAGGGCTAGAATTGCATTTCCTGGGAAACTGAGTCCCTTTTCTAAACTTTTATAAAATATGTATCAATACCACCCACTTAAATGACTTGATCGGTCATTTAAGAAAGGACTCAATAAATTGAAAATATATTTTAAACGAAAAGTAAAAAATCCCTCATTTTCGGACCAATTAAGTTTTTGTTTAATGTATCACGTATATTATAATATTTCGAAGTAATGTAATTTACCAGTTGCTAAACTGAGCAGCAGTATGAAATAAACAGCAATAAACAGAATTTGAAATCACGGATTGAGTGGTTTAAAAAATAACTACGTTGAAAATAAAGAATAACACGTGATTTTAAGGTAGAAAATCTCATTGAAAACCAGCGTACCAAACCAGAGATTACTGAAGTATATAATGCATGACACTACACACACAAATAAAAGGATACATAGTTGTAACAGTCATTGCTGCAGTTGAGCTTTTTCATAACTTAAAAATATTTTAGACATCATCAAACATATGCAATATGATTTATAAACGATCGTGTTCTCTTCAGCAATGAAAGGGACGCATTGTTTTAATGATTGTTTACTGTTCTATAGTTATGTCACGGTACTGATAATAGTATCGAGTTTATGAAACTATTTACTTGGAAGTTTTTACTTCAGAGGGAAAGGGATAATCGTCGAAGAGTATTTCTCGACCATAGTCTTCGATGTGTTAAACACAGCACAGCAATAAATAATAAGCTATTGGCTTATTTTATAAGCACAGTATGAGACACGTGAAAGGCGAAAGCAATTAGCAATAATTGAACTGATACGTTAACTTCTTCAGAGAGTTATAAAGTTTCACATGCAGAAATCTGGGAACGGTCATATCGCTACGTTGTTTTGCCGAATGTGGAAAATTTTATAAACACATTACAACTTGGCAAACGATTATGCACTACCCGTTTGTTATCTGAATGGGAGAATCTAATTGCGTGTAATTTTTTATTTCTGTGGGATATCCAGTCTGCCGTTACATATCCGCTGCGGAAAATTTAATTTCTCTGTGTAGCTGTATCGATTCCTGAAGCTAATCTCATGGTGAAATAATAACTTGAAATTATTCACGCTGGTCATTAATATCACTGCGATTCTTTCGTATTATATTTGCTCACGATAGAGTATTGATACGATAGAGAACTGTAAATAAAACCACTTCACAATCGTTCTGAAGTAAAGTCATAACAACGATGCGCTGTGATCGACAAGAGTAAGACTATTATCTTCATTTTCCGATTCGGAATTTAAAAACAATACTAGTAATACCATGGAGGTATTAGTCTATGGAGTGGAAGCCTTTGAGCAAATTTGAAGCCGGCCAACAGACGAAGTTTGAAGACAAGGACAGAGCTAGTGGTGGCAAAAACATGTAAACATAGCATTGAGCTGAATGAAAATGTTTTAGTTTTTTGTTAACTACACATTATGTTGAAAGTTTGTGCAGCTCTTGGCCTTACAAACAGATTAGATCGTTGCGGAAGATTATCTTTGTACAGGTTAGAAACTTTTATTTAAATTCATCAAGTTTATAATGTACATACACACAGCGAGAGCTAATTCGTTTTTTTTTTTTTGAAGCAATTGTAAACTGTTGTGTACGATTCAAATAGACAATTTGCGCGAATTTTTGTAAAAGAATTACATAATTACATTGCTTTCTGCTATTGTTTTGCCACCCAAAATATGGCGACTCATGAAAAATAACGTCCTGCGCATGCGCAGTTCGAAAATGTTCGAAAAAGATCGGCTTCACACGATTACCATTGAAACGTACTGCAGATGCCACTCCATAGACTAATACCTCTATGTGAGTAATACATGGGTACCAAGGCTGCCAACCCAACATATTTAAAAGTCATTAAGTAAACAAAAGAGTCCCTAGAGAAAATATAAGTCACTTAACACACAGAAAGTCCCCTAGCATTATTCAGTCCTAACACATAGCAGATATTGTTATAGAAGGTAACAGTGAATGCGTATATCTATCGTAGGTTCATATGGAAACAGCTTGATTCGTCATTTTAACCCTTCCTCGGTTATGCCGATTGCCGAGAATGTTGTACAAAAATCCGTTTTATGGTAAGAGCTATATTAAGGAGAAAAGCAGCATCTTAAGAATGGCAGACACATGACTGGTCTATGATAGGTCCATCGGGTGGTAAGTATTTACAGCCAATGGCATCTTGTTTGTCTGTGATACCTACGGCCACGATTTTGTCGCGAAAAGATTTTTGCCCCACTTTGTTTCAGTGTCTCACGTGCACATCGGCAGCTTTGCTTCAAGGTTATTGGCAGCGTGTCTTTGCTCATACACGTTGCGCATTTGACTGCACCAATCAGAATAAGATTATTGTGACTCCTTACGTCTGTAATTTGCCAAGGCAAGTAAGAGTAAAATCATCCAATCACAGACGACGTTGCGGAGCTGCAGATTTGCACATAAAGCATTGAAGCCAAATGTTGCAAATATCTTTTCGCCATAAAATAGTGGCTCTAGTGATACCTGATTTTCACGAAAAGGTTTCACGGTTGGCTGTATTTAAAACGCGTATCGACTTCAGTGAATGGAAAACAGGTTTTAAGCTTCGAGGGTCTACCTCTGAGTCGAAGTTTGTTATCGCAGTATCTATATAATAATAACTGGCCCAGTCAAATGAAGTGAAGAGATATTGGTCAGCTCTTAACATCGAGGTCTTTAGCGCTGATGAGGGGCGACAGGTGAGTATGGAGCAGCGCCGGAATGAAGGGGCGGGGGAAACGGGAGATCCCCGAGAAAACCCGCCGACCAGCGGCATCGTCCGACACGATTCCCACATGCGAGAACCCGGGGACCGACCCCGCCGGGAATCGAACCCACATCTCCTAGGTGGGAGGTACCAACCGTAGCCTCCCTTATACTTGTTGTTAGGTCTACATTAGTACTACAAGTATTACAGTACACGTGCTCGCATAGATCTCGCTATTCGCGGCACTTAAAACTGGAAATGTATTTGTGACTAACTTTCGCACATGTATTCGTTCGCGTGGTTGTTAATTTTTTAAAAATTCTAAATGGTGCAAAATTAGGTTAAAAGTCATTAATGACCTGTTCAGAAATATTTTGGAATAAAAAATTGTTTTCACAAGCAAATATTAACTGTCATAAATCATAGTATTGAAGAAACATTTTGAAAAAAAAAAAAAAAAAAAAATTCCGCAAATTGTTTTAGTAAACTATTTTTACCCCCCCCCCCTTTATTTCTCCCCTTCCCAAACGCGTTTTGGCCCCTCCCCTGGATATATACTCGTAAATGTTTCTCGTAAATGTTCTGTTAGAAACCTTCACGGGCGTACGCACAACTCTCCGAAGTTTCGTTGCAGATGAATGGTATAGGAAAGCATACGTTATAATGAAAACATTCGTGAATGTATAGACTACAATATATCTTCACTTGATTAATATGTAAAGTGTACAAATCTCACTACTTTCAAAAGTTATCGTCAGACACAGTCGTTAATAATTGTAGTCTATTTGTTGAGAAAATCTTTAAAATAGGTATTTTTCCGTCAACAACCTGTACCTGTCTGGCACCGTATATTTATTGAACTTATAGTCATTTATAGCAGTCTTCGGTGTGGTAATCCTGCCAAAATAGTTTCTCGACTTTCGAGAGAATTCTTTTTTTTTTTTTTTTTTTTTTTTTTTTTTTTTTTTTTTTTTTTTTTTTTTTTTTTTTTTTTTTTTTTTTTTTTTTTTTTTTTTTTTTTAATCCATACGAGAGGCAATATCGTAAAATTGCTTTGTAACTTTGTTGCAAATTGGTTTTAATATGCAATGTAATTTTTTCAAGACAAACTGTATGATGAGTAGAGCTAAGTATTAATTAAAAGTAAATTTCGTTAATTAACTAATTCGAAAATATTTAGCAGTCTTCTGACTCGACAAAATTAGAGTATGCAGTTTAAATATGTCATAACAATGTTACGAAGCGATTTTACGATATCGGCTCCCATTTGTGTTTTAAAAAATAATTGACATTAAATGCGAAGGAACTCGGGCCCATGCCCTTAATAGTATCTTGAGCGCTGTTGGATTTGCATTGTTCGCTTGTCTACCCTACAGCCCGGCTAAGTAAGGACAGACATTGTCATAGGAAGGCTGAAAGCGCCATTAATGTTCGATTAAGGCGCCATATGGGATTTTTTCTTTTTTTCTTTTACTAAATTCTGAGATTTAAAAAAATAACGGCACGTGCTATTATTGCGCTAGTTCAATTTACCTTGCACTACAGTTCAAACACGGCAGTTGAACTTTTAACATTTGTTTATGCCATAATATGTCCGTCAAAAATTGTTATGCTTAACTTTTCCTGCAATTTGCAGCCTAAATATGCGTTAAAAGTTCCGTTGACATGCCTGTATTGTAGCGCAGAATATATATAATATGTTATAATCGCAAATCTCAGAATTTCATAAGAGTACACTTATTTTACTGTGCTCCAAACAAACATGCCGAAATTACGTATTATGGATAGGGATGGGAATATTTAACCCGTTCAATGAACTGCATGTTAGAATCCAATATCCTGTATATACTCCAGCCCCGACAATTTGTCTACTAGCTGCTACTCACTGAAACAACAGACAATGAACTAACATATGCGGCTTGAGTCTGCATAGGCCAGTGGATACTAACATGTGGGTCATCGAGCTCGCCAATTATTCCTTTCCTTAACTACGATTTAGAAGCAATCATGTATATTCCAACGATACACAGAACATTGTTTACATTACAAATCAAATAAGTAGTTTAGGTGAACGCCATTGCAGGATACTGTGTGTCACAGATAACCAGCGAACACACATAGACAAACAGACAAGTATGCAACCGAAAGGGTTTTGCTGTCAACTTGCAACACACTGCAACACAAATGCAGTTCCTCAGTTAGTTGTGAACAGCAAAGAAATTTGTTTATATTTACAAATTGATTGTTTGTTGTGAAGTTATTATTCTTAAATAAGATACTGGTGAATATAAGAATTATAATGAAAATATAATCCTGCCAGTTTTTTTTCTTTTAGGGACATATAAATATTTATCGGAAATGTCTACGCAATACTTGGATATATCTTCAATGGGTCAAGATGCTCTTTTCCTGTACAAAACTGCACAAACTGTCTTCCCATAGGTATTTCTTCCTGTGGTCAGGAGGGACAGCTTAGTCCTGTAAGGGAAACATAGTGCTTGGTTCGAAGCGTGCGCAAAGAACACTCCAAGGTGAATGTTGGATTTCTCTGTCCGCGCGCGTGGTGATGCAGTCTTGAAATGATTTGATAATGGTTTCCCGATTTTACAGAGGACTTGCCGGAATGTTCGTCGTGCCGAGATCCCTCCTCCCTCTTGCCAACGGTGCATTAGCGACGCGAGCTGGAGTGTTTTAATCCAGAGCTTCTTCCCCCACTTCCAGTTGCCAGTAATTCCACCTGGTGACAATAGACGTTGTGATTGGCCCGTAGCCAGAGCTCACAAAGAGAGGGGAGAGACGGGGAGGGCCAGGAAGTCATCAGGTGAATTAGAAGAGTGGAAGTTTCCAGGACAAGGAGGCGTGGAGCGACCCATCTCGTGGGTGAAGAGGGGAGGGGAAGTAATCTGGTGAACCAGAACCACCACATTCCCTCTACTACCCTTACCCAACCAACTGGCCCCATTTTCGCGTCTTTCCCGCAGAAAGAGTTTCAAAAAAACTTCAGAGGGCGTTGCTTTGTGTGGCTAAAATACGTGGCTTTAGGAAAGAAAATTAATTAACCTTCGCCTGGATGTATTTACTGGATCCCTTGTTGTTCCTTAAGTTCCACGACGTCTAAAAGACATTTCGAAAGAGAGGAACTAGAGTTGCGTAAATATTTATTATTTATCTCCCTCTGCGTATATATATATAACTTACTGGTGCTTTTTTTTGTATTTTTGCTTTTTATTCTGCCAATCATCTTTCCGGTCATGATATTCCCAAAATTTCAGTTATCAAGTCACACTCAAGTTATGTCGCAGGTTTCTTCTGTAATCCAGTTGAAGTACTCTTGATTCCTTATTTGGACGGTAAATTCTCCAAACAGACAATCTTTCTTCTATTAACTGTTTGTCTATTTTTAGCAGTAAGTAATAATACTACTCCTCAGTTATATGTACATAAATTTAACTTAGTAAGGTCTGGCATAAATACGGCAGTATATGTATTTTATAGTATATGTTTTATATTGTATATGTGTATATACATATACAGTATCATATATGTATACATAGAGGGGAGAAGGTGGTATTATGGCCCCCACATTGTTTTTTCATCACATCATTCCAAATATATATATATATATATATATATATATATATATATATATATATATATATATATATATATATATAGTATTTTAATGAACCGCACATGTACTGTTTCCCATGTAATGTCGATAGAATAAAAGATAAGTTTTGAATTCGTAATTATAATAAAAATATGTAAACGAAAACTGCACTTTACCAAAAATAAATCCTGTGTTGGTAATATGAACCCCTTTGTTAAAAAATTCAAATGCACTAATCTAAATGAAAAGGTACTGTTATTTAAACAAAATCAAATTACACATGGCAATGTACATTGATTATTCTAACTGTTAAGTTCATACTCATCTGAAAAGTTGAAAAAAAGGTAATGTTAAACATCAGTTGAAAGGTTTTGTTGAACGTAAAGTAATGTTTTTAGAACATTTGCGCATTGACTTGCAAAAATTACAAATGTATGCATCGGTTTCACACTCAGCACATCCATTGTGAGCCCAGAGTTCACAATTCATACATTGTACTTGCAATTTACCTCGCCTGTCTTCAGAAAAAACACCTTCACAAAACAGACACGCCACATCATCACTGTCAAGACGAGGAACACCAATTTCGATGTCTGGAAGAGACTCTTCTGAATCATTGTTGAACTCTTCATGAGATTCATCCTCTGGGAAAGTTAACCATCTTGTAGACCTACTTTTGTTTTGAATTGTTGGTGTCCTTTTGCCTTGTTTCACTGATGTCTGTTCACCTCTCTTTAAGCGTTTTTTTACAAATCCAATAACATCTTGATATTTATTCTTCTTTGATCTACCTTCTTTTCTTTCCTTCTTTATCAGCATATTTACTCACCGATTCTTCTAAGCGGTGTTTATATGGGGACGGTGTTATAATTGCAGCATTCCCAGACTTTCATCCTTTGTCGGTTTTCTTTTTGGCTGTGGAACTGGCAGAATATCTTTTGGGGAAACATAATTGGAAAACTTTACTAAGGAACATTCCGATGGACCAGCTTCTTCCGAGTCCTTATCGCATGGTGTAAGATTCCGAAGAGTTGCACAAAGTTTGGTGGTAGAGTGTATAGTGGAGTTACCATGCTGAGGAAAGGTCATTAGTTGTGTTACAATTTTCTTCCTGCCCTGGTTTTCAGGGATGTTCCGTACGACATTAACCACCTTCATATCAGCCTCAGAGAACAAAATCTGCGTCGCTAGAAGTTGTGCTATGTCATATGGCCGAGAGGTCTGGGGTTATGTAGCATAAACTGTCTAATGTTTTCACTGTAATAATGTTTTACTGGGCCCATGAAAGTCGTGTCCACATTGGGTCGTGTGTAGAGGAAGACTTCAAATTGTGATTATATCTACATCATCAATGTTCTTGCTGTCGGTGTTATGCCCGTCAAGAATAGGCAATAAAGTATCTTCTGCTGTCGGCGTTGTTCTCTGTATGAAGTGTTCAAGCCATTCCGTAAACAGATTGTCTTGTATCCAACCCGACGGGTGTCATCTTACAATTGAGCCAGGTGGTGCACCATTCATCAATGTCTCAGTCATATTTTTCCGTGGGAAAATCCACATTTCTAGAACAAATGTGCCGCCTGCGCTCGTACAGCATACAACTGTAACTAAGGACTCTCTTTCGGCAGAGGTTTAAACACCGTTTTCTTCTGAGGCGGGAATTTGCTCTGGACAACTGAAATGCAGGATTCGATAACATTAAATATTCTATCTTGTGGTACATTATGTTCCTGTAACTCACCTTCGAGGATGTCAACAAATCATTTACTACTTCCTTATTAAAACCATTGACACGAGAAAATGATATGGCGGATGGTTTCAATAGCGACAACTTATTTTTGTGACGGGCCATAAATAGGTCAAACCATGCTCAGCCAGCTATCTCCCCAGAAAATGGATGAGGAATATTATTTCGTTCACATAACTGATAAGCTACACCCCGAACATCTTGTCTCGTCAAACCGTGAAATTTTGACTCAATTATAAGTAGATAATTTAGAAGGCTTGCTCCATTTCTTCAATTGGTAAATCAAGACGAGAGAGTCTTTGCAAAGTTACACGAGGTACATGAAATGTTCTTGAGGCTCTTTTTAACCCCATTTTACTGTCTTTTAATAACTGTATTGCATTGATCATGTCTTGTTTATTCCATAACTTTAGTATTGTCTTCGTTTTTTTTTTTAAAGGTTTTTGCGAGGCATCTGAAAAATAACGATATTATTTATTTTCATATGATTTCACGTCAAAGGTTGTTTATTTTTCACATACAACATATCTCACTAGTTCCCACAGGTATTTGGACAATTTAGACAACTTGAATGACCTGCGACATTCTTGCTGTAGTGGCTAGACTGATAAATGTTCTGAAATTATTTTGCTAGCTATTTCTTGATGGTAAAAGTACGATTTTTTTTACTGTGTAGTTGGATTTTCAAAATTATTTGTCAGCAGGAAGCCGTGAAAGAAAAGCAGTACTGTTGCGGATAAGTGGCTGTTTTCAATTCGGTGATATCGTATTACAAATGTTATGCAATCTACGTTATCTTTTGAGAAGGCATTTTGTAAAACATTATAGCTAAATATGTATTGTGTTCTTTTGTAATTTTCATTTTTGGTGAGATACAAAACCACATTACTTTTTTTGACATGTGGCCTTCTATTATGAACTGCTGTATGGTTACAATTTCGAGCGGTACATTTGCGACGAAGAAATTGTTCTTTTACAGGAAAGAACATCACCAAAGTGCATTCACGCAATACGATGAGTTTGTGTGAGAGAAAAATGGAGATATGGCCTTTTCCAACAAACTGATTCAATTACTTGTCAGTATTAGTTTTCTTTATATTCCAAATTATGTTTGACTGTTAGCCTTTTACACGGGGAACACGCACTGCTAACTTTTAATCATGCTCACCTTACATAAACTTCCCTTGCTTGACGAGGACTGCGCAGTATCAGCTTGCATCAGAAATGTGTTTTTAAAACTGTGTTGTAGTTACATATTTATAGTCCTGTAAGCATTAAATCATCAGTTCACAATAAGCAACAGTGCCTAGCTACACCTGCACCGTTACCTTCTCTCCCACTAACCAATGTCGATATTTCATAGAAACGTTTACCACACGATGTGAGAGATTTAGTTTCCCATGCTAGCTATAATAATACTGCGGGATGTTCCTATCCCTGTTATCCGGCGGCAACCAGCATCATGTTTCTCCGATGCGAAGGTCTTCCTCGCCGGGAATCAAGCCGCATATCTCCGGTGTGGGAGGCAACCAGTCTTTCCACTACAAAATCCTGGAATCGTTAATTGATTACACAGAGATTGCTTTACTTTTACAGAAAAACACTTAAGGCAGTTCCCTGCCTGCACTTCAAATGCAGCGCAGCGAGTTGCGAGCATTCATTTCTTGACGAAGCTACTTAAGAGTGAGTGGTAGATAAATAAACGCTGAAAACATCAATTGGTTTCTACGCTTTTTTCGAAGCCAATATGGATAAAATACTCAATGACAATCATAGATAATGGTAATTGCCAACTTTATGAGTAAATATTTATCCAGAATTACTAATTCGTAGATATGATGGTTTATCGCGGGAAAACTTGACTATTTGCTAGGCTTCAACATACGTTCAACATATCAAAAGATTACTGGCTTTTCCTTGTACGTGGAGCTACTGCCCTATTTGACTGAGCAAATAAGAATGCCGCTAGTTTAATATTTAATGCATGTTATTGGTCTGCAGACAGCTACGTTGTGTCAGTGTTTTCAAGGCTATGTTGACACAAAACATTTTCGCGATATACCATCATCTCTACTAATTCGTTACGCGTGATCTCTTGCGCCGCAGTTAAATGCACGAGGTTCCGGCGTCAGAGATTGCGCCTCATAAGTTCGTAACATTAGAAACAATTTTGTTTAAAACGTTGACTAAAACTGTTGTCTAGGGTTGCTATTGTTTAATCTTAACAAATTGGCTTCAAGAAACCTACAGTTATAGATTGATGTCTTTAGCGTCGAATTGTGTACCACGCCCTATTAAGCGCATCAAAATGATTTGTCTACGAAAAGAACACGCTCACCAATAAATGACGCTATAAGTTCAAACTGGTTAAAAACTACTTTTTCAGACTACCGTATCTGGGAATATAGAAATCAGAATCAAAAAACACACAAATAGAAGCACGCGTTGGACTTTCAACAGTACATACCACAAATATAATTATATATTCATCGCTTGAAGTATCATAGGAAAATGAATACTAGTACAGCTCTGCGCGCCAGCTGAGTGGCTTGCACGTAGAGGCGAAATTGCGTTACGTGCGCCGGCCGGCGGTGACCTTGCGCTTGATTGATTTTGTTCCTCACACACAAAGGCGCAGTCTATATAGGGAGCTGCCTTAAACTTCTGCCGCACCTAAGTTTAACTAAATATGAGGCAGACTATGTGTGTAGACAATGATTCTTGGTGAAATGTGCAGGACTGCAGTTATGCTTTATGGTTGGTATTTAACTATCGGGATGATGGGGTTCTATCCGCCAATCACAGACGTGCCGTGTCCAGGTGCGCGGCCAGGGATTGAGGGGAGGTAGAAGCTATACCACACTCGACACTCGTGACTAGCTGTTGAAGAAAATTATAAAATAATTAAATATACTTTTACCAATAGAATATGCAGTGCTTCTTAACGAAAACTGCTAACATAGCACTATGTTATTCCTTGAAATACAACATTTCTCTGGCGAGAATCCCAGCTTTACAGAAGTGGACAGTTTTCATTACATTACTATCAGGATAACACGTTAAACCCCCCTCCCCGCCCACATATTTATTTTACATCCTGGATACGCCACTGTTGGTGTCACAGTAACCTTGCTCGGATTGGCGCATAGTGACGCCTCTCTACAAGACATGGCGCACGTAAGTAATTATACGAGTTGAAGTGAAGTTATTTGCACTAAAAACCACTGGCTCTAATTATGTGTTTATGAAGGAGATAAAATAGAATTTAGTTTAAAAAAATCACCAGTCGGAAATAAGTAAGAACTTGAACGAGGCGAGATAATCGTCAGATAATATCCCTACGGTGTGGACGAGAGACTCCGCAGAACTTTTTAACCTCCGACGAGTTACAGTTAGTAACAACTGCGCCGGAACAATGCCATCTGGTGGAATTTACGGAGCGAAGGTTGGCAATAGAGTTCGGGACGCGGCGTTATAAACGGGAAGGGAACTGTGGGAAATTGGAGCTTCTGATCACAAAGCGAGCAATTTGGCGGCGTTCGTAATCTTATGTCGGGCTGATCTTTGAATGGAACAAGATGCCGAAGATGGAGAATGGCCGGGGGAGGCTGGGAAGTCGCTTCAATGGGGTTGGGCGACCCAGAGGGGAGGAGGGAGTGAGAGAAGAGAAGGAAGGTCGGATATCGGCAGAAACTGATTCAGACACCGGCAGATGAGAAGGCGGTAGTATCTCACGAGCCATTTACTAATTACGCGCTCATTCATCGCGGAAGACTTTCCTTACATTACTTCCCCACGCATATTTCAGCATGTTGATCTTCAAGCAGACCCAGGAGTATTTAGCTGGTTCCTTCAACGGGTAAGCTGAGACTTGAAATATTTCCACACAAAAATAACATTGCTTTCGGTATTTCGGTCTGGTAACGAAATATTTTGTTTGTACTTATTCCGCCATGTTTAAATAAATATTTTAACAGAAGCCTGCAGTGGAAGAACAAACGATTGTAGTAAGAATCAATTCAGAGACTATCGATAACCAAGCTGGATTGTGGTTGTTCTCCATATTTTAACAGAAGTAATGGTACCTATAAAAATAATTTTTATTCGCTGTTTTTATAAGCTCACAGAACTAGAGGTTACTTCTTCGAGCCGAGAGTGACTGAGATGCTCGCGACGGAATGATAAAAAGGTACGACAATATGTATCGTTGGTCTAACAAAATATGCACCGTAAGTAGTGACGTGAGGTTCTTTTTAGGACACTTTTATACTAATTTGTATTCTACGTAATGGTTAACTGTGAGTAAATATTAATCAAGTTTAATCTGGCCATTTATTACTCGAAATTTATCGCAGGATTTTTTTTTTATTCAGGGAGACCATGTAGGCAAATAATATTTTTTTTTGTAAAATCTCGGAAGTTATCTCCGCTGTGCTAACAAGTATGCCATGGCGGTAGCGAAGCAGTCAAACCAGTACTCCACAGCGGTGTATTTGTTCTTGAAACTGAAGTAGAAACTAGTTTGTTCGTAAAGAGTAAATTATTCTTACGTGACACTTCTTCACATTTTGGGATAATAGTTCGTTTCAACGACGACGAAACATCAAAGAAAAAACGAATGTTTACAAAAGAGCTGACGTGATAATCAATGTATCTTTATTATAGTTCGATAAAGTCATGATATCTAAATTTACGAAGAAAAATTAATTTCATTTGTTTTACAATTAAAGTTTTCGAGAAATGTTGGCTGTCGGTTGTCACGAACATATAACTTACGCGCCATAAACGGGTGCTTATGTAGATAAATTACGTATTTTTCATTAACTACGCAATTAAATTTAATATCCTGCCATCGTGAGGGCTTTGGAACATAATTCTAATCGAGTAAAAAATTCCAGTATTTTCATAATAAGTACTTCACGATAGTGTTTCGGTTATCATATTTTCATTACTCGTTACATTACTAAACCGCGGGAACATATTTTTATATATAGTACATTTTCTTTTACTTCAGAATTTTCGCAGATGTTACGCCATAATATATTCTATGCGAAAATAATTCAGTATTACAAAACAACCGTTATTTACAGTTCATATTGCGAGAAATTGAACCGAAAGTTAAAGAAAACTAAGCGTAATTCTCCCCAGGACAAGTTTTCTTCAGGTGAAAAAGTTCTTTAATCTTGATTAGCTTAATGTAAAGAAGTTTTTGCTTGACAGTTTAAAAACGTATAGTTGGCGTTTTGTATATTTTTTCGTAAATAGAATTTTTGATGGCAAAATTATTTTCTTTGTATTCAAAAATAATTTTTAACAATAATAAATCTTGAATTTAAATAATTACTTCTAACCTAAACTTAAAGATTACTGCTGAACTAGGTTAACGGATACACAAAACACATTTCTATATTTTATAACACTCTTTTAATTGGTTAATACTTAAAGAAACATTTTCTACGTTGCAACAAATAAAATGTTTTTAGATTACACCGTTGCAATAATATTTCATGTTTCGTGGCTTTTTGTGAAAATAAACATAAGTTAAAATTGAGGAACAAACTTATTTCGTCTGAATTCTAGGTTCTTTTTACTGGAAATGCTCGCAGTATGAAGCTACTCTCATATTTAAATATCGGAGTGTAACATGCCCTGTATCTTTAGGTTTCCAGAGTTAATATATGAGATATATGAACGGTCCTGCAATATCCGTGTTCCGGAGGTTTCAGCATGGAAGCGTCCACGTTGGCGGGCTTTATTATTATTCCTCGCTGATTTCCGCAACCCTGTACGCAGATACCTATCCTTAATGGCCTTCGGCAGTCCAAGCGTAAAACGAATTAAAAAAAAAAAAAAAAACAAATGTTCGTGTCCGGCGAAATGCTTATCGATCAGCGGTCTATCGAAAGGGAAATTGAGGGTTCGTTCGGGGGGCGAGGTAAAAAAAAAAGTAAATAGCGTGGAGTGGTGAATATTTTAATTTTTACGAGGAAGTGGCGGACGGATCCGTGGAGATGAGCAGTTCCGGACGAATCGGTTCATCGTCACAACTGCGCCGATCTGGTTGTGCCGAGTAGGCCCGATGTTTGCCGATATGACCCGAGGGTCATCGTGACTCAGATAAGGTTGGGAGGGTTGAAAGGAGAGGGGAAGAGGCAGGCAAGAGTGGTAGATGTCCTATATTACTAAACTGCAGGCGCAGCGAACACTGCCGTGAGAAATACGGTACATGCGACCACATATACATGGTTATAAATGGTCGAATGTAAAGGCGGGAAAAAGTTCGTGGGTGCAGGCAGCCAGTCCTAAATCCACAATAATGAGTACAGCAACCACCCCTCTATTGTGATATCGGCATAGGAATAAATAATACAGTACAACTTGAGCTAAAAAAAATCTTATAAGCTAGTTGTAAAGCACTATTAATGTTAATAAAGTTTGGGTTAGTGTGATTAAAACTGTTTAAAACAGGTTTCAATGTATTTATTTGAGGGGGGATCTGTTTTTTGGCAACCGTGTACCTCCCTCCTTCTCACTCTTATTCACACGTAAGCAGAAACGATAACAGAAAATGGACGTATGGACTACTACGGAATTTGGCATCGTGTGAGGCCGGCTTTAGCAAACATTGGAACCGCGGTGGCCGAGTGGTCAGATCATTCGCCTTTCTTCCTCTCCCCCCCCCCTCCCCCCTCAAGGCGATCCGGGTTCGATTCCCAGCGGGGTTGTGCCGAACAATTTCCCTGGTCAGTGGGATTTCTCAGGGATCTCCAGATTCCTTAATGCCTTCACTCCAGCGCTGACCAATGCTCGCATCATGTACCGTAAAATGGGGTGAATAGGGACGCTGGGGTGAATAGGGACAAAATTTGAAACAGATTCCTAGCTTAGAACTTTATTGTAAATTAAATTATATTTCTGTACAATAACTCGTTGTTAAATCATTAACTGCCAATCTTTAGGAAAAACTCTGATTTAAAACTGCGTACTGGAACTTTTGATTTGAAAATTTGTCCCTATTCACCCCAGCGTCCCTATTCACCCCATTTTACGGTACCCACTTACCAGCACTAAAGGCATAGATGTCAAGTGCTAGCAAACAGCCAACAATTTCCAAGATAAAAATTCTCTCTCTAGTCATCTCCTTCCTTGAGAATTTCACACGGCTAAATGTTACCTCGGGAGTGACAGCCTCCACTCGTAGCTACTGTAACTATGTCTTTTCACTCCCCCCTCCCCTCTACACTGCCTCGTGGATAGCGAGCATCTCGCAGATACGTGGGAGTTAGTCTGATTAAATTACTGTAGGGAATGTGAGTAACAATAAGAGGATTGCAAGGCAGTTGGTGCGCGCTGTTACGTCGGCCGTAAATATAACACAGCGGTGTTAAGAGGCGCTCGCTCGCTGATGAATTCATTAGCAGCATTGTTTGTGTTTGATTACAGTCTTGTCTGTGAGTTCCACTGCCGCCGGCGCGGGCGTGTCCCTGCTCCCGCCATCGTCCGACAAATACTAATGAACCAACTATTTTTCTCCTCCCCCCATCCCCATGACTAGCCCCCCACCCACCCCTTCATCACCCACGCTTCTTGTCAAGTGAAGACTCTATCTCGCTAACACAAACAATATCTACGTAGAGTTGTCTGGTTTCTGGATTCCACATCCTGTGATCTGTTGTCCCAGGACTTTTAACGCTGGATGAAATATGACATTTTAATTATTTCTGCCACGAAGGTGTATGACAAACTGAAATGTTTTGTTGCACATACGCCCTTGACAGAAACTATTGCAGAGTAGCAGAAAATCCGTACTTACATAAAATGACTAAATACGAGAAAAATGAGCAACAAAAACTAACACGCAGTCCAAAGAAGCCGTACGTGCAGTCAACATATATACAAATATTTTTCGAAATTGGATTATAGTAGGGACATAAAAAACGGAAAGGAATGTCAAAACAGACAAGGAACAAACAAGGTGAATGATAATAGCGACAATGATGGACAAATATAACTAGGGCAGCACAAATGAACACAGCGACAGGAGTGTTCATAGACAAGACAACACAGCGAATGTAACACAGACACAAGTAGGCTAACTTAGAGATAAACATGCTATGTTTCAGGAACTTGTAAATGTTCCCCCGTCTTCAGACTCAAGAACGATCTAAGTAACTCCAGCTGACTGTCACACATTTTATCATGCTTTGTTCTTTTACGTAATTGTGTGTTTTCTGCGAGTCGTCAACATTCGCAAGGAATGGCGTATATCTAATAAATACATTTCAGTTTGTCGAATGAAACCTGCATCGGCCTTTGAACAATATTTGCAGTGGAGGTGCATAACAAACAGAACCATTATTCTGGACGTAGCCTACACCATAGCGACCGAATGTCGATGAACCACGTAAAATGCACAGTAACAACGAGAAAGGCGCAAATGGGAATTTATTAAAGCAGTTTAACTTAACAACAGAACACAGTTCGTTCTCGTCAGTTCAATGACGGGTTGGATGACGTCTGTTCTCACTGACACAAGCAGCCTGAGTGTCTCGGCTCATGTTAGTTTCGCTTCTGTATGTGAGTCCCCGTACTGTCGCTGCTCTTGATCACTCAATTGTTTGAGCCTGAGAGAGAGAGAGAGAGAGAGAGAGAGAGAGAGAGAGAGAGAGAGAGAGACATAGGAAAAGACAGTTCAACAGTTTTGTTTAATACAGTTTTTTACGTAGTTTATTATATCCTCTCTCTTTCAATGTTGTGTGGGAATATATCATTATTGATAAAAACACCGGCAGTTTATGTACTTAGATACCTTGGAAACCCCGAACTTGTTTCGTCAGTCCCACGAGAGATGGTACGCTATATTGCTTATCGTGCTAAATCTTTTAATCGCGACTTCTCGCGGATTTCCGCGAATTGACCCACGAGAAGCGTCCACTCCTCGTGAAGGTTGCAGCAGAAGTCTGCTTTCTCCGCGGCTTCCCACAAACGTCCGCGGTGGCCCCACGCAACGCGTCCAACCTTCGCGGAGGTCGCCACCGGAGTCCCCCTTAACTTTCGCTTTTGCGCCTACGTGGCGAACTCTCCTAGGACCCCCCCTTTTTTTTTTTTTTTAACTTTCAGCCAATCGCGTCGCTCGTGGGTGACGACGACAACAAATCCTGACATTCCTCCGTATCAATTTATTGCTTCTTTATTAAATTCGAACGCATTAACATTAATATCCCTTTGAACTTATTTACAAAATATTATGAAATTCAGATGAATTATTATAAAGTTAATATTAAACTGCACAGCAGGTGGGTGGGAGTAGCCACGCCTCTCGGTGCCCCAATTTTCAGCATCCAAGCCGCGCGTCCCTCGTCGGCTCAAGGCTGCACGCTCGCTTTCACCCCATGATTTCCTAACTTTCCCTCCCCTGCTGTGTTAAGAGTCAATCTGCCGTGACACAACGCCACAATCCTCTGGTCATACTGCGCCTCTCGCCAGTATGCAAAACTAAATTACACATTAATTACTTTAAACAAAATTTTGCAATTGAGTCACATAAAACATACAATTCTTATCATAATGAAATTTCAACTGGCTTTCTACTACTATCCTAACTTAAATTTCAGTATTTACAATATATATTATTTATTTACATTTAAAGACTATATGCCGGTTACAAGTTCTAATCTTTTGTGTATAAAGTTATACGATTCCGACTAATTTGTTAACCAACGAAATTTTCTTAACTTAAATATTAGATAAACCCAAGGTGTTGTTTTGAAGTGGGAAAAACTTAGCACAGTAAAATCAATTTCTGTCAACAAAACTGGGAGATTCTTTTTACCTCTTGGCCTGTCTCTCTCTTTCCCCCTACCTCCCTCCTTCCCTCTCCCCCTCCCTCTCTCTCTCTCTCTCTCTCTCTGGTCACAAAGTTATTCATACGAAAGCAACAGAACTGAGGTCACGGCTGTATTTATGCACCTAGGCACTCTAGATCTGTGAGTCTCGGCACCCTGCAGCCTCATTTTTTCCTCCTTCCTTACCAACTCGTATCCTGTCTCTGTCGTTTTCCTATTTATAATATAATATCAGTAATAGGAATGAAACAATTATTATTTAGATTAACTCTAATACAATCATTTGAAAATTACGCTTAATTACAATAATATTAATAATAAAACAACAACATTATATATACACGTCCTCGCTAAAAGAGCGCCCTATGAAAGTAACACCCTAGATCCCGGGCTAGTGGGCCTAGTGACTGAGGTACCATGTCTCTACTGACTCGTCCTGTCCTGGCTATTACTGAGACAAGCGCAGAAAAACTGCAACCGTGTGAGCGGATTCTTTGCCATAATGTTTGACCATGATCAGAGCTAAGGGCGTCGGCAACAATTGGGATAGTTAACAAGTTCTCCCTGTGGTATAAGGTCTTCAATCCGGTACACACCACCCATAATTCACTATTGAATTCCGTACCAAATGATGTACAAGTAGCACTGCGACAGTGGGTACTGCAACTACGCTGGTTCCAGACATAATTCCATGCTTAATTTCACAGACAGAGCCCGTCCTATTTTTTATCGTAATAATACACAATGCGTACTTACAGCCACGGCGCATGCGAAGTACGCATGCAGGGTTGCCAACGTGATTTGAATAGAAATAAACTTCTTGTTTCCTGCTAAACAATGGTTGCCGGAGTTATCAAAACCTAAATAATACAAAATAGAGTAACTTATTTCGGAGTCATGTTTGTGAAATAGTTTTTGCAAATTCTACGGTTATACTTCAAGGATTACAGCAACCAACATTATGAACATGTTTTTCTTCTTTATGTACCGGAAGTTGTTAGCAAACAGTGATAGTGTGTACGCTACACAGAAGTTTTGCTACGTAATTCTCGTTTAAAATCGCAATCAAAATTTACTTACATAATTAGGTAAGTAATTGAGTACAGAATTTATGATGGTGTGTACCTGGCTTTACGGACGTAACATATTCCGCAAGACAGCAATGATGTCCTCTGTGACTGAAAGTAAACAAACAGTGAGGCGTAATACTACATGCCCTTGTTCTATTCTGTAGTAATACCCAGTTCTTCATTCGTGATTATCAAAGAAAAGGTGGTAAGCAAGGTCAATGAACAATCTGAATCAAGTTTATATTGTCATAAACACCAATAAATTACGAATTTCGTTAAGAAATACGGGTCGATTAATTCATGACATTATATATAATCTAATATATTTAGAGGGCTGATACATATTTCGTGATAATTTCTTACAGCCATGCTGAAGGGGATTTAAATTTTTTGTTCCTGACTTTCGAACAATTTGTAAAGAAGTCTTAGACTGGTAGATAAAATATAAATAGAATATGCAAATAAAGACATTATGTGTCGGTGTGAGTAATATACTGAGCTCAAAAAAGAATGGATTTAAAAAAGTGCCGACGGTTTTAAAACTTAGTAGCATAATATTTTATGACATAACACCTAAGATTTCCGATCCCACTACATCTAAGTTATTGATATTTTCGTTTGGTTATATCACTGCAAAATGCATTTTTGCGCCATTCTATAGGATATTACTTGTAACTTATCTCTGAACAGGATTTTAAAAATAATATATTCGTACCCAAGTGTTGTCATATTGTAAAAAGATAAAAACAGTTTAACCTCTCCACATTGATGTAATATTATTTGCTACAATTAGTAAAAGAAATGTGACTAATTTTCTTTTCTGGGAAAGATTTACTTTTATTTACCAGTTTAGTTTCGCACGAGTGTTTTTAACGGCGAGTAAATTCCAATTCATCTTCCATTAAAGTTGGTTGTTAACTCGTTTTCTAAACGGCACCTGCTAGCGACAGTTTGAAAATTAGCGCGTCCTCCTATCAGGACGAAGTCTGTACCGGCACCTTTCACTCTCCTCTGGGTTGAAGTAGAAAGTTGGGGGGGGGGAGTGGAAGAGCCTTCGTGGAGAATATTCTATCCCTCTCTTGTTCTCCACAGGTCAGCTACCTCCGTCCTGTCCAGTGGCGTAACTAGAACATGATTTTGGGAGGGACACAAATCTTCATATTTCCGTACAGCCATAAACTATAGGTCCCAGTTCTAAGCATTCATAGCCTATATTTATTTTATTTATTTATTTGGATTAGTTTTTGGTGGCGTACTTAAACTACACTCACTGAAAACTTCATCAAAACAAAAAGTAAAATCATTACAGATAAAAGTTGTAAACGTTAATTCTGCTTAGCATAGTGATAATAAATAAAGGGAAAACATTATACAAAGAAGAAGAATACATACAAAGATATTCACACACAAACACAATAACAAAATGTTATTTGCGAGTAAATCACTGGTAATCTAGATGGAGCAAATGTTTATGAAGATAGCTTTTCAAAGGTTGCAACGGAGTCTACTTGCGTATGTCACTGTTCTAAACTGTTATAATTCTCTTCACATTTCAGTCGGAGTCACAACCATTTCAAGCCTTTAAGCCAATTTTCTTAAAGACTCACAATTTTACCCATTATTGCAAGTTTTTGTGAGGTTTGTTTGGGACGGCACAGGTATGTGCCCCTCTCCATTTTTTTTTTTGTTACCCTTATTGATTTCTCTCACACTCAGCGACCCGCGGAGATGAAAGCAAGCCTGACTAAAGGCACTTTCACATGACACAATTTTTCATCGAATCACCTTGCAATTCATTTAATTCATTAGACTAAATGCCATGTACCTCCATATTGATGTCATAAGCATAGCAATCTTGAATTTAGCTTATTATCTCTTAAGAATTTTTACTCTGAACTTGCTTTGTTTTTTTATAATCCTAACATTTAAACTACCAATCAGAGGAATTTCTGATAGTATCTATGCTAATAACGTTAGCACAGAGTTTTTAGGCAAATGTTATTAATGTACACATAAAAAAATTAATATATGTTTGTAACGCATACGTTCGTAAGTTATTCATCCCATTGCGTTGAAACTTCGGCTGTTGTGGGTGCTTATTTCTGGGATGGAGGCGGGTAGAACGGGTCTCCAGTTAGACAGAACTTTTGCACGACTCAAAGAGGCTGTGATTTATATTTGGTCAAATAAAATAATCTCTCGCCCTCCAGGCTCACTCACCCTCTCAAGGTCATCAGTTGTCCTTGCCTACTATAGGGACACCCAACCTTAGATGGCAGTACAGCGCTTATCGCGCGCAATGTTGCCAGATCTCAGCAGCGTTATGAAGTTCTAGAGATGTACTACTTCACACTTTTGAGTACTGGAATACTATAATTAAGTGTTTTTAAAAATTGATATCATTGCAATTGGTATAAGATTAAGCTTCAAAATATGTATCTAAACACAATTTATATTACTTTAAAATATGAGACAGTTCACATTCTCTTCATGTATGAATTCATTATATTAGTAGTAACAAGTAATTGAGGACTTAACATTCATAAGGGGCTAAGTGCCAAAAGGTAAGTTTCGAGATAATGACGAAAACAGTATATTGCGACACACAAGTTAACAAGGAATTATCCAAATTCGTTCACATATTTTTTACAATAGGAAAGTAGTAAATAGAAGCAATCGAACGGTAATTGATGCAAAACACTTATGAACATCAATATATAATTTTTAATGAACTAGAATGTGTTGATGTTACTCCAACCATCTAATTGTGCTCATGTACGGCGCGCATGAATATCACTAGGAGATAGCACTGCAGGTATGTCTTCGACCCTAATGTTTTGGCACCTTTCTATGAACATAACTCATGTTTGTCGAAAATGGTACTCAGCCCCTTTTGAATGTCAAGTCCTCAATTAGTACACCAATAATTATTGTCACATAGGCTACCTGTTAATCGTTATAGCTACTCCCGGTTTAAACACGAGATTTCGTCCAAAGGAGTAGCGTCTGCCTGAAGACAAGAATGTGGTTGGGGTAGTGTCGATGGCTATGAAATCGATGACGGAAAACCAGATGTGTACAAACTGGAAAATCATATTATTTTCGTCATTATTAACTTTTGCTAAAATTTCATTTAAAATGGGAGTTTTATGAAACCGAATAGTACAAACGTTTGGCTGTGATGTCAACTTAAGGTGGGATCCCTCATTTTAACAACTTTTGTGACACTTATTTTTCAAGTTTAAACGAAAGCAGATTCGAGAAATTTGTTTTTCAGTATTGTTTAAATTAGTGTTAATATGATTACATTACTCTTTCCAAGCAAATACATTAAGTTAAAGCTGATTATATACGTAACGGGATTTTCCTCAATGAACTAATTAGCCAAAACCATGCAATGGTTTGTCTTGAATAAAATATTGAAGGCAGTAAAAACTTTGCAAACAAACAGGGTGACACTTTTATTTATTTTCTCTAGCTAAGGTTTTGATTTATTTATATATTTCATCCTGCTGAACACAGATGACTACATACACAGTATAACAGCAATCAAAATTACACGAAATCCTCACAACATTTGTTTAAGACTAAAAACTATTTTTGCGTGAGCAGATTTTCCCCAGAATATGTCATATATTAAGAAAGTATCAAACAAAGAATTATAAATCATTTTCATGTAATCTTTATAAACAAACCTTCTTTAAATTTCTAACAACAGAACATTCTGATGCCAATTTTTTGCTTATCATATTTATGTTTTATTCAGTTTAAATTGATCTATGCAGACGCCCAGGAAATTCGTATTATATGTTCTCTATGTGTAGCCAATATTGTGTACTTAACTATCCCACAAAGATCAGAAATGATAGATCATGGCATTTTACTTATTTACGGGAGTTTAATTTGCCTTTCATTTTCGGTTCCAACTTCACAGGTTAGTCAACGGTACCATGTTGCTGTTATTTCTTACTAAGAGCATAAATAATGGTTCGTTTGGAACAGCTGCTTACTGTGAAAACTTTTACTTGTGTTAATAGTACGTTTATGAAAAATCTGGAATATGTCCAACCAATATTTCGCTCCTTTCTCCGGAGTCTATCTATGTTGTGTTTTCTTCGGATGTTTTACAACCCATACAAATAAATGTTAACAAAAAAAGCATACATTAACGAAATTCTGGCTCCGAAATCAATCACTAGACGCAACAAATCACAGAGCCGCGAGACACCGGTGCACTCGTGGACTATTTTAAAATACGGAACGAAAACAAACTGCTGACTGAAGGAAGACTGTACGTTATTTATTCATTCGTTCATCTTAATTTTATGAGGCGAAGTTAAGGCGAACTCTGCTTGTCTTCACTTAACCACAGTATACATAATGAGAAAGCATATCACAATGTAACAGGAGAAGAATAAGAAATATTGCATTTACATAGCTAAATTAATTAATAGTAACTTCAAATTGTTTTTATTTAAAAGAAAGAAGAAAAATTTAAATTCACAAACCAATAAAGAAAACAAAAATAAAAACGTTAACAATCACGTTCACTCACACATTCGTACATAGGTATATGTCATCATCCACGGTTCATACTAGATAATGACCTTGTCTAAGAGACTTCAGCACAGCTTTGTTGGCATCTTTCTGCCTCACTGAGTCTCCAGGTGCATTCCAAGAGCGTGCCGTGGCTACCATA
>PNEQ01017259.1:25106-51654 GCA_003012365.1 Medauroidea extradentata | reverse complement strand
GCATTCCAAGAGCGTGCCGTGGCTACCATAAATGTCTTGGAATAGGCGCTTGCGCGATGCCTAGGTATCAACAAAGATAGGTTATCCTTCGAACGAGTACCAACATTGTGGTCGGAGAGAAAGTTAAATTTCCCTCAGAGATAGGACGGGGATTTAAAATATATAACTTTTCTTAAGAGCTGTACGCTATGAAGCTTATGTCTATGTACTAGTCGCATGCCATTATAAAACCTCACAGTCAGTAAAGATAACGGAACTTCGGGCAACCTTCGGATGTCGTGGTTGGGAGGGCGAGTGCGTCGACCTAATACGCAACACTTTTCACACTATTAACAAGAGAACGGTTAAAGCTATTGTAGTCGTGTTACTTTTAAAAATAAATTCAGCTCATTGCGAACAACTTTATCACTTTCATCCCCATCTAACTTCAAAAATAAAAAAGTTTCACACTGAAAAACTTTTTAATGTTTCACTATGTTATGAAACGCACATACGGTTAGAACAAAATTTCTATACATTTAACAAAGTAAATTTTTTGTCTTCTGATTTTTTCGTTTGCGTCCGGATGTATGAAGTTATACACCATAAAATTTTGAATACTTTTTTGCCATTCGTTCTGAAGTTATGATGTGATATATTTAATGATACCTGGAAACAGCATAAGGGAAATTGACCATATATTGTGATAAACTGTTTTGCTGGCTTCACAACATTGGGAAGGATTTGTACATATAGTTCACTAGGTTACAAACAGAGAGCAGACATGTGTAGTTTCTGCAATAACTGACCAATGTATCACATGTAAGATCACAATTAGAATGTTTAACGTATTTCTGTTACTCAAGTTCGAAGACTTAGTATCATGAAGTAGGGTAGGTTTACCGTAAATAAAGATTTTTTATTTTCGGAATTTTAAAACCATTTATAATGGCGCAAGTGATGAAACAAATATATCATCCGATGCGCGTTTAGATGCTCTACAATATACATAAATTTTAAGATCATAGTTACAATATGAAATTCGTGGATTTTTGGCAACAGCGTGGGCCGAAACAAGGACAGTGCTTATGGCAGTGTCCGTGCGTTGAAAAGAGAGAGCTAAAGCCCATAGAACTCTATACTGCAGTCTAAGTGTGAGACGCTCTATAGCGCATGGTGTGTTGTATGTTCTATCTCTCTCCCTCCAGGCTCGCTCGTCCTTGTCAAGGTCACGAGGTACCCTTTCCTTTTACCCCTCCTGGAGCTCACCTTTCCCGGCAACTTCTCGCTCCAACCGTCGCCCCGAGGACGGTACAAGTAGTCGCTAAATTAATCGCGCAGGGAGAGTGGAGCTGGGCGCTGTTAAGGACAGCAGGCCAGGAGGGAGGGGCGTGGCTCCCTAGAAAGTTTCTAATTTGCTAACTTATTTACAGGACTGTTTGTGTCGACCCCTTGGCGCCCCGTCGTCGCCTGCCGGAACAGCGTCTGAATCGTTCGTCCCGGCAGGTGAAACTTGACGCTTCGTTGCAACACGACCGAACACACAAACTTATAGTTTGGAACCTGGTTGATTAATTTAGTTAAATGTAACCATAGTAAGCAGAACATAACTATAACTAAGAAGATTGAATATATCATGTTTTTAAAATGGACTCAAAAGTATGAAACAATCTGTCCTGTGAAAATACTCGTAAGATTTAAAACGAAAAACTTGAGGCGCATGCAGAACTTCACCTAAGTCAGTAAAAAAACTGTATTGCACTGCAAATGACATGAAAAATTGTGTGAGTTCTCTCTACGACGTCTTTGCATGCGTCCCACGTTTTTCGTTTTACAAGTATTTTCATAGAATACATTATTGTATACTTTTTAGTGCTGTTTAAAATCGCGGAAAGGTGTTTTTTTTATTCAAATACAGATTATTTTCTGCTTTTTAGTAATTATTTTATTTTATTGCATGAATAATATTTGTTTCACATTTTCCTCCCTCATATTGTATTGCCATTCAGATCAAAGCAGTTTTTTACATTTCAAGTCTTCAACTAATCGGGAAGTTAGTTTAAAATGACATACAAATAGTTTAATCATATTTGTTCTTAATTTCCCCCTCATTGTAAATTAGTTGAAAGTAGCACATGAAAAGAATTAATCATTATTTGCTTAAAATATTTTTGCTCCTATATTGCATTGTCAGCGTCCCTTTTTAGTGTTCAAAATTGCACAAAAACAAATTCCCAAGAATTATCGAAATGTTAAGGCAATTTGTTCACAATTTTCTTATCGAGATATTTCTTTTACAAAATCGCCGTAAAAAGAGGAAAACACATAGTTAAAATTTTAGGGGCGAAAATAACTGTAAATAAAAAAAACTAAAACCATAAAAAATCAAATTTAAAAAGTGAAATATTAATTTAATTAAACACATTTTTCTTCGAGTCTTAATGAATGTAATTTATTTCCAGGGCCTTCTTTTTTCATTCCTTCATATATAATATTTATAGAACTGCTATTAACATCTTCTAAAACTTAAATATTAAAGTTTATGACATATCTGTCGGGTCAAAACACTTTAAAATTTCCTATTTCTAATAACACTCGACAACCAAATTTTGTGTCTATTATTTTAGCTTTATTTATTAAATTTGGTTTGTGTGTTGTAAGTTCAGAAATTTTTGTAAATTCTTTTTTTTTTCTATGCAATACATTCAGTGCTACTTCCAATTTTTCGCTTCAATGTATAAAGAAAAATTTTCATAAAAATTTTAAAAATTAAAAAATATATAAAATTATAAAAAAATCTGTATTTTTTTATAGTTTTATATTTTTATGTTAAATTTTTTATATGTTTATAAATTTGATGAAGGTTCAAACAACTGTAAATAAAAAAATTAAAATTTAATATATTTTTTTGCTTATAAATTAACACTGAAATGAATGGTGAACACACAACTGAATCAAGGCGATGAAATAGAAATATTTTCTTCTCAAAATGCTTGGGAGGTTATTAAATTTGAAATTGGTGTTTTTAAAAGACAAAATAAAAAGCCTCGATAAATACAAATAAAATGTAATGATTGTATAAATTATTATAAACCTACTCGTGAATAAACAATTGAGCAACTAAAAAAATAATATAATAGTTAAATGTAAAAAACGTAAATAGCCTTATGAACAAAAAAATAAAAAGTCATGTAAAACTTAGAATTCATAAAGGTCTTCCTCTACTAACTAAAAATGAACCAAAAATTAATTAAAAATATACAAAAAACTAAACGCGAAAATGTTCTGAAAAATTTTGAAATTCGTGGAAAAGAGTATGATCAGTTTTATAACAAAAATCACAAACGAAGTAAAAACATTTAGAAGCAGCGAATAAAATAAAAAAACTGATACAGTAAATAATGATTATGAATTATTTTAAGAAATAGCAGAAGCATTCGAAAATAGGTTGAAAACTTTGGTAACAATGCAATAAAAGATTAAATAGACCCCACCGAATTTCTTGATGCTACACAACAATTTGTCATAAGTAAAATAAAAGAGAAACTTGATAAAAATAATTTAAAAGTAAACGTACATTTCTTAGCAGTATATTTAAGGGGTCAACTAATAACGAAGAATTTGAAGTAAGATATTTTAAAACTAAAAATTAAATTATTTTAGTAACAACTGATTTACAAAATTTTTTTGAAGGCGTTAATTAAAAAATATGAAGCGAAATGATGGAATATCACGCAGAAAGATATAAGTGGACATTTAATAAAATGGTAAATTTATAGTTAAGAATAAATATGTATATATATAATCCACTAAATGGAGCTTCTTATGTTGAAATTCCACAAAAAATTAAAGATAAATAGGCTGCTATTAATGTTAAAAGTTACGATCAAAAATGCTTTGTATGGTCTATTATATCAGCATTACATTCCATTAAAACAAATCCAGATAGAGTAAATAATTATGTACAATTTGAACATGAATTAAATAATTAATTTGAAGGTTTAGAATTTCCTATGCAATTTGATAAAATTCCTTTCTTTGGAAAAATAACTGGACTTTCTATTAATGTTTATGTCCTAGAAGAAAAAAAATAAGGTTGAAGATGAATAAAATAAATATGCCAAGTGAAAAAAAAAATTAAAATTTAAGAATTACAATCATTCTTTAAATGTGCAATTTACTGCCGATTTAAAATGTTTATTAAATAAACAAGATACTTGTAAACCAAATCCTGAAAAATCATATACAAAAAAATTATCAAAAACATGAGCCAATATGGTTTTGCTATTATATAAAACATGAAAATGGTGATTTCAAATCTACGGAATATTATAAAGTAAAAAATTCGTCTAGTGTTTTTGTAAAAATGTTGATGAAGGAATCTTAAAAAAAAAAAAAAAAAAACATATATGAAAATGAAAAACCAATGATTCCACTAACTAATGAAGTAAGAAAGAAATATTTTGCTGCAAAACATTGCCATATTTGTGAAAGACCATTAATTACTACTGATGAGACTGAGGAGTCAATAATTAATTCGATAGTAGGCCACAATCAGTTAACTGGAAAATTTAGAGCCCAAATTTTGTTTCTGTTTATATTCATCATTAATCAGGTTAACACAATCATTTATTTATAAAATATTTTGGAAAACAGGAAAACGAAAAAAAAAAAAAAAAAAAGAATTTATGTAATTCCAAATAATGAAGAAAAATATATTTCGTTCACTAAACATGTAAAAGAAGGAGTACGTTTAAGATTTCTTGACTCATTTAAATTAATGGTCTCTAGTTTAGAGTCACTTTCTGAAACTTTTATTATTAAAGAACAATTTCGAGAATCTTAAAAATATTTTTTTCAGAAGAGCAACTTGAGTTAGTTACAAAAAAGATTTCATCCATACAATTATATGGATTCTGAAGAAAAATTCAACGAAACAGAATTACCATCTAAAGAAAAAAATGTTCCAACAATCTAAATTAAACTGATATTTCTGATAAAGATTATGAATTTGCTCCAAAAGTTTGAAATACATTTAATATTAAAAGACTACGCGAGTATACAAAATTAAATAATAAATCTGTTGTATTAATATTGTCTGATATATTAAGAAATGTTAGAGATGTTTGTATAAAAAAACGTATAAATTGGATCATTCTTGGTATTTTACAGCTCCAGGATTGACTTGGGATGCTATGTTAAAACATACGAAAGTAAAATTAGAATTATTAACTGATTATGATAAATTATTAATGACTGAAAAAGGGATTAGGGGTGGAATCTCGCAATACTAAAAGGCATGTCAGAGCAAATAATATATAGGTATATGAAAAATTATGATCCTATAATTGAAAATTCATATTTATAATATTTGGGTGCAAACAATTTATATGGCTGGGTAATGACGCAATATGTGCCATGTAGAAGTTATTAATTGGTAAACTGTAAACTCTTTGGTTCTAATTATTGGGAAAATTATATACTAAATGTGGAAACAATTCAAATTATGGCTATATTTTATAAGTAGATTTAGAACATCCTAAAGAATTACATGGCTTAGATAAATATTTGCCACTAGCTCCAGAAAATAAAAAACCTCCACGCTCAAAAACAAAAAAAAATTATTAACTACTTTATGTGATAAATAAAAATATGTTTTACACTATAGAAATTTTAAACAATATTTATCTTTAAGAATTAAACTGAAAAAAGTTCATACAATACTAACATTTTAACAATCAGATTGGATAAAAAAATATATTGATTCAAACAAAGAAATGAAAACAAATGCCAAAAAAAGTTTTGAAAAAGATTTCTACAAATTAATAAATAATTATGTTTTAGGATAAACAATGGAAAATATTAGAAATAGAGTTGATATTATATTATGAACAAATAATAAACAAGTTGAGAAATTAATTGCTAATTCAAATTTCAAGGATAGAACTATATTTAGTAGATCTTTAGCAGTAATTCATACCCGAAAATCCAAATTATGTTTTAATAAACAAATTTATGTTGGAATGAGTATTTTAGATTTATCAAAAACTCTAATATACGATTTTCATTGTAATGTGATGAAAATAAAATTGAATTATGTTATTCAGATACGGATTCTTTTTTTAATACATAAAACAAATGATTTTTATGAAGATGTGAAAGAAATTATTCAACATTTTGGTAATTCAGATTATGGCAAAAATAATAGACATAATATTACACAAATAAACAAAAAATTTATTGGTAAAATAAAAGATGAACACAATGGAAAAATAATTAAAGAATTAATTGCATTAAAATCTCAAATGTACGCCATACATGTCGAAGGTGATGTTAAGAAAATAGCAAAAGGAATTAAAACTCGTGTAGTTAAAATTAAATAACATTCGATTATTATAAAGCCGTGTTTATTCAAGAAAGAAATATTGTACAAAAATATGAACATTATAAGAAGTAAAAAACATGAAATATCTTCAATTGAATCTAGAGAAAGGGTATTAAGTGTTGAAGATGATAAAATATATATTCTTGAGAATGGTACTGATACATTGCCATGGGGTCATTACCAAATTAAAAAGGAATAAAACCACATTATAAAAAAATTAATAAAAATTTAAATTACAAGATATTAAAAAATAAAAATATTTTAAACAATAATAATTACTTACAAAAAATTTTCATCGATTCTCTCACTTCTGATATCATATAAGAGATTTCTTTGACTAATTAATACTACGTTATATATTGTTGTAGCAACTATTGGTTTAGTGAAATCAGCAGAACATTTACTTTTAGTTCTAGCCTTAACAACAGAAGTTTTTCGATGTGAACAATCGATAACGTGTATTGCTCTTTCTGAGACAAATTTATTTGGGTTAAAGTACATTTCACTATCACCAAAAGAAGTATCAAATTTAGTTTCTGAATTTCTAAAATCTTTGTAAGCAATGCACATTTTGTAACATATTTTATTTTCTATCTCTAGATTCCAATTCTCTGTTCGAAAGACCACATTTCTCCCATTTTAATTGAAATATTTCTAACATTACAGTGATCGAATAACAAGCCTTGTTTATCTAGTTCAGGATCTTCTTTTATATTAATTTGATGAAAACCAACTATCGGTAGGGACACGATTTATTCGCGAAAATAATTTTTCCCCACTTTGTTTCAGTGTCTCTTGTGCGATGTGCAGCTGTGCTTCATGGTTATTGGCAGCGTGTCTTTGTTCAGACACGTCTCTCATTTGACTGTACCAATTAAAATAAGATTATTGTGACTCCGTACGTCTGTGATTTGCCACGGCAAGTGAGAGTTAAATCATCCAACCACAGACGATGTAGCAGATCTGCAGGTGCGCACATAATGCATTGAAACCAAAATGTTGCGAACATTTTTTTCGCCAAAATGTCGTGGCTCTAACAATTACATAATCAGGCATATCAAACCTTAGATAATTAAATCGATCCTTTATATCAAACTGAAATGTATATGAACCAGTAGGAACAACTTTTTTTAAGACACTGCCAATAATTAAAAGAAACTGGAATTTTCGGATTTTTGTACAATTTAGCTTGAATTCCATCTCCATAATTTTCTTCGTATTCAACAACTGGCAACAAAATTTCCATTTTCTCAATAATAATTTTACCAGCATGAGAAACGTGGTAAGGGTCAGGAGTTCCGTTAGCTTTAAGTTTAGGTTGTCTATAGATACAAACATCATCATCAGAACCCCGAATAAATAAAATTTTGTAACCCCTTTCCAAACATAACACTGCAATCTCTAATAAGTCCAAACAAATACTTTAATGGATATGCCACTTTATTGTGTTTATCAGTTCCAAAAGAAAAGAATTTATCAGCCCCATTACCTTTTTCAACCATAGATAACTGTGTATAGAATGATTCTTAAATTGTGTTTAACAGCGAATGTACCATAGTGGAAGTTTTCCAGGATTGTCAATACTCTCAATAATATTTCCATGTTTAGAAATTTCTATTTTTGAAAATAGGAATGGAAAGAAATTTTCATAAAGATAATTAGTTGAACTTTAGCATAACCTTCACTTTAATCTCTCTTAGTTATCTTAAATACAAAATATACATAAGCTTCATTCGGATGTGAAAATGAATCACCAATTGTTATGTCAAATTCTATTCTCTTATTATATTCATTTAAATAATTTTTAGTTTGAATAGTTTCTGGCAACATCTGACGTTCGTAGCTTTTTGCAATTATTATTTACTTATATATATATATATATATATATATATATATATATATATATATATATATATATATATACATATAAATTATTGAAAAATATATGTTTTAAAAAATTATGGAACAATATTGTTTTCATTTTATCCAAGAATTATGACTGCTATCAAAAACTAATTTTTAACTAGAACTTTATCTCCTTTCTTTCGCAAAACTTTTTTCACTAAACATTCTTTATCATATTCATTTTTAAGAAGCTCTTGTTTATAAAACATACCTTTAATTGGTTCATTTCGCAAATCTTTAATTCTATATATTGGATTTGTGTACAATACATTAGATATTTCAAATATTTCAGTTGACCAATTTGGTGTACATCGATTTTCAAACCGTAATTTAGCTTTACTTATTTGAACTTTATCTGCAATAGCAAATTTTGGTCTAGAAATTTTTTTATTATTATACATATTAGCCAGAATAGAAGTTGCGTTCTTTTTATTTACATCAACAGGCTTCATTTTGTTTGTTCTATGAATGGTACTATTGTTATCACTTATTAATAGAGACATGCTGAACTCGCGTTATCATCTGACAGTTGACTAGACTCCAAGTGACTATAGGCTTGTTCGACGTCTCCCGCTGGCCGATATTGTCGTGACTTGCCATGGAGAATGCTTACACGGTAGAGAGGCCAATCTCTGTGAAGACGTAACACACGTAAATGACAACACATATAAGTTCGTGGCCAATTGAATCGCAGATTATGCTGTGTTATGCATAGGAACGTGAAGTTTAGTATGCTAACAAATGATAACGCGAAATTTGCACGTCTCTACTTATTAATTTTGGTAAAATATCTATCCATTTATAGTTTCCTTGCATAATTAAAATTTTCCACATTTTTTTTCTTTTAAAGTGCTGTTAAATCTTTCAACAACCCTGGCTTTCTTATCACTGACTGTTGAATAATGTATTATGGTTAGAGGTACGTCAATTTCTCGGATTCACCTGGCAGCAGCCTAGACTTGTCAGTTCTATACACCCATTGGCCACAATCGATTATCTATTGGCTTATAACCGTACAAGCAGGTAGCAAGCGATAGCATTTCGCATTATTTCCTTATTTACTACTGGCTTGCAGTAGTCAAAAGCGTTTCGTAACAGCCGCCAGCAAGTCACAGACATGACAATGAAGTATACATAATTGGTGTTCAACCTGACCTGGAATGTATCTGCGAAATTTACGTACCTCTACATTATATTGTAACCACTAATTAATTTTTTAAAAACATCGTTATAAAATTCTTTACCATTATCAGTTTGAAGTTGCTTAACTTGTGGAGAGTTTAATATACTTTTAAATGCTAATGTAACATTTTCACGATATTTATCCTTAACTGGTATTGCCTACGCAAATTTGAAAATAACACCAGTCACAGTTAGCGTACACTTAAATATTTTGTTAGTTTTGAAATACCTTTGAGTGAGCCTGAATCAATCTCTACAAAATCTGCTTGCCAGAGAACATCTGTTCCAAAAGCTAAAGCCGCTCTTCTAGGAAAACTTTTTCGTGCAGGTTTATTAATTTCATTTACAATCTCTTCTTTAATATTCCCACCAAAATATTCACGAGTTTGAAACAGAGTTTCATAATAGAAATACTCACCGGACATTTAAATTTATTGAAAAGTAATTAGTTTATAATCTAATTATATTTTTTTTTAGTTTTTAATTTTTTTATTTCAAGTTATTTACACTCCTTAACTAACCACGTGTTTTATCTTCTTTTTACGGTGATTTTGTAGAAATATCTTGATAAGAACATTGTGAACAAATTTCCTTAATATTTCGATAGTTCTTGGGAAATAGTTTTTGTGCAATTTTTAGCACTGAAAAGGGACGTTGTGTTTGAACGTACATATATCCTCTGCTTGTAGCCTCTTCTCAGTTAATGAATATTTTCGAAAACGATGCTTAGCTCACTATTTTGACATGTTGTTTAAGCCCTCTGTTACCTTCTATCCTTGGATGTAGCATTGGGTATATCATTATTATGTAGCGATCTTTATAAAAGAAAGGTTTGTTCAGTTTTGTATGTATTCGATACATAACATGGTAACAAAAAATTTAAAAACATTCTTCCCTTTAAACAGTGTTTTGTTTCACCTAGCATGGATGATATACATCGCAAATATGTGCAAAGGATAAATTATTTATTATAGGTAGACGTGTAACCACTATTCTGATAAAAAAAAAGAAAGTAGGTTTCAGTGAGAAATAATGAGAAACGCAGGTGAAAATGGTGGACTAGACCTTGGCTGCAGAAGTGAAATAAAGGTTGTTATAGTTGTGGCAGTCTAGCAATGCTTCGTAATGAATTAAGACAAAAATAATAATGAAATCATTTATTAATTTCTCATGCAAAATCATTGCAAGGGAATTATAAGTTAACTTTAAAGAATGATTACAAGTCCAATATAAGATGAACTCATAATACTATTACGGTTTCCAAAATGCATCACAATTATCTTTTACGCCTCAATGTTGGCACATTTACAGAAAATATTTTGAGACAAATGTGAGTAGTCCATTTTCAAAACTGATCATCTGCATATTTGAGAGAAAATGAGTTGGCTGTGGTATTCACCACATTAGACCTATATCCACACACGTGTCAAACATTTGGAAACATAGGTGATCGTTTGCAACTAGAGATTGGGTGGTGAAATATCGAGTTGGTTACAAAACTGATCATGTGCATGACGCATTCGGTTTCATAAAAAATCTTATACATTACTGACATTTGTTCACAAAAGTGATCATCTACAACGTTCTAGAATTGAAATACCAATATACTGTATCAAAGGAAACTGTTTCTTGTGAATAAAATTCAGTGAGAATTATTTTAGGGTAGCGGTTGATAGTGTTGATCTGTTTGAATGCTTTCATATCATCATCGACTGAGAACAGCCGTGCTTACACAAATGAGACGGATGCAGAAAAATAATTACGTCAATCTTGTACTGAAAATGCCAATGACGAGGAAGAAGACATGCCGATGATTGATGTTAATTTTATTTGTTAAATTGGATTTCGATGTAATTGCTGTGTTTTCATAAGTTTCGTGTAAAATTTTTCGTATTCAAGATTCATTAAGATTGTGCTTTCATATTTCAGCATACGGCTGTCAAAGTGTGTGATTTTTCACCAGGATATCTCTCAATATTTGATATTAAGTTCACTGTTAAATTAGTAAAGTGCGATCGTCAATTGCTTTTTTTAAGAAGTTGTGTTAATTGTTTTTCATTTAAACTTGGTAATGTTAACAATAGTCAATGTAATTTCGGCATGGCCACGGTGCTTATCAAACTGTTTAAAAACTAATCTACTTACAATTACTGTTTCAAAGCTAATCTACTGACATATACTGTTGCAAAACTCATCATATGCATTTTTATTTTACAAATTTAAGCTATTTCTACGCTTCTAATTAAGCGAGGAGTTATACGACAGTCATCTGGGACTACAAGAAATAACACCACACTACAAGTTCTACCATATCATGGTTGGTACACTGTGAATCAGTTTTTGGCTTCTCTTGTAAAATCAGTACAATGTCATATGATCACTTTTGCACCTGGACTACTCAAGTTACTGCATAAAATCGATGAATAAAATTTAGCATCTAGATCTTTCCTTAAAGACTCGTTTAAGTCATCACAATGCCTCATAAAAAATTAAGAGAACAATTATATCCTGAAATGCAAGAGAGGTCCAGTCTCCATATTTGACGAACTTGAGTTTTACGCAGCACAAATGTTTTATTTCACATTTGTGTAGTAAAAATAAAATTCCAACTACAGTCTGCTTCGTGTAGCCATTGTGAGCAGATTCATAATATTGTTTTAGATGCCACAAATAGTACATATCCGTGATCTTGTACCAGTATAATAATCCGTTCGATGTCTGACATTCCGGCTAAATCTAAATCAATATGCATTTAAGACCAATTGTAGTTGAGTAGATAGAAACACGGCAGCCATATGAACACAATGTGTCAGACTTCGAGAAAGCTGAGCTATTTTTCTGTAGACCAGTAGTTTGTAAAATTAATAGTGCGCGTAATCATTGTAATGATACGAGCCCATATTACTGAAATAAAGTAAATTTATCATCCTACCGTGATACTCGAATTTTATCCAACAATGAACAGCGGTATAACTCGAAAATTTTAAAAATATTAAAAAAAGGAGAAATACTCGCAGGATACAAAATTTCAAATCGATCAGACCAGAAGAATCGCTCACATTCACTCAAAAATAAACAAGAAAAGAGATCGTTATCTATAAACGGCTGAAAAGATTTCTTTGAATCGTAGGTACGAATCATCTCAATCACGTCAGCTTTCAAACAAAACAAACCGCATCAAAATCGGGCCATTCGTTTAGGAGCTACGATGCCACGGACAAGACACACAGTCACACAGACATACACGTCAAACTTATAGCACCCCTCATTTTGCGTCGGGGGTAAGTAAACATGCACATATACAAAAAATTCCAAATAATTACTGATTACAATGCTTGTTTGAACGTAAAGACATACTGCAAAGCGCGTATCGAAATAAACGAAAAAAAAAGTAGTTTAATTGCTGTTTTGCAATTAACACCAAGAATTTTTACAAAATAGGAAAACATGATGGCGAGTTAAAGTAATGAAAGTTTAATTTTTGGAAAGAATGAATTCTGAGAAGAGACAAAATTTTTAAATTCTCAATAATTATATACCTCGAATGCTTGCTATACTAAATAATCCTTGAGTAAATTGCATTCTCGTGACTTCCTCGAACATGACTGTAGCAAACACAAGTAGCTGCAAGTAGTCATTTAATACTTCGAGAACTGAGCGCATTTCCTGGCAACCAAAACATGATAGATGTGAGTCTTCTGCAGTTTCAGCCTATGTTGTGCTTAGTTTGCTGTGTTCCAGTTAAATACCGTTAACTTTATTATTATTAGAGACGGGGAAAATTTGGCGAGTACACGGACTTGTAGGTTAGCCTCCAAGAACATATGTGTAGTCAAGAATACATCAGCTGTTCATTGGCTGCTCGCTGACACTGTGAAATGGGCCAGCATTTAGTTACATTGTTATTATAGGCTCATACTTCAAGGTGGTGTCAAACAAATCAACGGACAATTGTGAAAGTAGCGCGAACTTGTGCCTGAAAGAAGACGCGAATTTCTCAGGTCTCTAATTATTAGAGCCACGGTTTTGTCGCGAAAAGATTTTTGCTCCACTTCGTTTCAGTGACTCGCTTGCACATCGACAGCTCTGCTTCATGGTTATTGGCAGCGTGTCTTTGTTCAGACACGTCCCTCATTTGACTGTACCAATCAGAATAAGATCTTTGTGACTCCGGACATCAGTAATTTGCCAAGGCAAGTGAGAGTAATCATCCAATCACAGACGATGTAGCAGAGCTGCAGGTGTGCACATGACACATTGAAACCAAGTGTTGCAAAAATCTTTTCGCCATAAAATCGTGACTCTACTAATTATTATTCATAAGCAATAGTGTTTGTAAACATAATTTTTTGTCAGTGAGTGTTTTAATTGTTGCAGAGTTAGTTCTTCTAGTCTTATGAACTCTGTCACAGCAATGAAAGTTCTTCCTTCAAGAACAGAGAAACTTTCTTCGAAGCTCGGATTCTGTCTTTAAATATGAAACAAAGAACAAGTTTGACCAAAACTTTATAACTAGAAACGCAAGAAATTACGCAGGATATCTTACCTGGCAGCTGGACTGCACAGCTCTGTATATACTATGTCCTCAGATAATTGTATATTGTCTGCTGCTACAGTGAGTGGACAGTTGTACATGTGACAAGGTAGTATATGTGTGTTTACATGCAGGTCTGCTATTGGTTCGCAGTCCTCAAGAAAGAGTTTCAGTAACAGTGACCAAACCGCTAAAATAACTGTAATGTACAGATCCACACGTGGGTTAGACAGCATACAACAAATCCTGATACGTACATTTGAAAATAATGCCTGAAAAATAAACACGAGACTGTGAACATTATCATCGTTCTTTACACGTGAACGGACCACGTTTCATATTCGAATTTTCTCAAAATGCAACACTCAAATCACTTAACATTTTAACGATACGAGATAACAAAGTTTAAATTTAACGTGTACGTTTACTTGATAGTTTAAAGTTCGTAAATGTTGCCCAACAAATTAACTTAATTTCCATGTGTGGAAACTGTCACAATAAGTTTCTTATCTCATTAATTTCAATAGAGGGCAGAGATAATGTGCCTGTCAGGTGATATGAATACTTGGTTTAACCTAGTAATAAATTTAACCGTAATTATGCAAAACACGAAACGAAACTCTCCCTTGTCATCGCTCACACAATGCACTAATTTATTGTTCGTGACCCGGTTTTGTCGCTATCTAGCTTACTCTAAAAGAAAAAGAACGTATATACAGTTATTTCCATGATATGGTCTTCCGCCGGTATTCTTCTTGCAGTTTAACTACATAATTACTAAATCTGCTGTTACTGTTACTTTTGCAGGTTGCTCTTCCAGTGCTTGCCGAGAAAAAATATCCGTAAAGTGGAATTTTCCTCGTGAATCGTATATATTCTTTTCTCACGAGTGATGTGTTTTTTTCGAAAAATGTATGGAAGCAAACAAATGGAACAGTTGTTGGGTCTGATGCCATAATGAACCAACACTATGTCCTTGAATGTTGCCAGCCTCCGTAGCGTATCTGTTAGGCGCCGGGCTACGGTACGAGGGGTCCTGGGTTCGGTTCCCGGCTCGAGCAAGGATGTTGTGTTGTTTCTTCACCTCACTTCACCTTCATCGGCTCTTTAAGATCTCGTTGTTAAAGAGTAATATCTCTCTCTCTCTCTCTCTCTCTCTCTCTCTCACACACACATTCTTGAATGTGCGGGAAAATAAGTTTTAATTCAGATATTAACCCTGAACTTCAGTATTAGTATTCGTAACGTATTTTCGATTAAATTCTTTGATCGTGTTTATGAAGTCATGCACACATCTAATACGTTTCAGGAAGAGAAAATGAACTTTGTTCACTGTTGCATCAGACCCTCCAGTTCTCGGGATGTTACATAAGTTTATAATTTGTAAACATTTTTGTATATGTGCTTGTGGCACTTTAGTACTTATAAAAACGTACTTTGATATATGAAATCTCCTACTGCGATGTCGTCTGCGCCTTTTGTAGCAGTCAATCATTATTGAAAGCGTTCACTTTAGAATTTCTAGAGGTTTTTTATTATTATTTTCTGGAGATAATTTTGTCTCGCTAAACATTTAGTCTGCACCATGAGTACTACTGCTTGGACAGCACTTCAGAAACACTCGCGTTGCCATGACAACTGAGACAGGCAAACAGAAAGAGTGAACTAGCAGAAACGAAGGGACAGGAAACCCTAGTACAGTTTGACGAGGCAGTGGAGTAAAACATAAGTAAAACAGTTTTTGGTCTTTATTCTTAAACGATTGTCTTAATGGGACAAGTTACAAACAAGAAGTGTTTTGGACTTACGCCATCTTTTTTCTGTTGTTTAGTTCTTTAGCCTCGCTCTGACTGAATACATTTTGAGAAATACTCGGAGTTACTTATTTATCTTGGTTGGTTTCCTGTGCCTGGGTGCTTGTTTGTGTCGATTTGATTTCTTTAATATTGTAACTCCCTAACTGAATTCTTTGCGGAAATACTTATGTTTTGATATGTTTGCCACTTGCAAACAAAATCCTTTTGGTTCTTTGCATGTCTGTTTTGCGTGTATATACTGTTTTTTTAGACACGTTGTCATTTAACGATCTATTGAATATTAACGTTACATGCTAAATAAGTTCATATAGTTTGAAACCCAGCAGTGTTTTCAGTTAATGTAATTACTTTATTGTATACTCCATGTGTCAAGAGTGCGTGATGAATTTTATTCATTTATTTATTCTCTTAGCACCGCAAGTCCTACTATTTGTATGTTTGTCTGAGGTTTTTTTATCATTATATTTGTTCTATGCAGTTTTTTTTTAAAGTAATATTGGTAATAAAGTCAAGTAAGTGTTGTCGTGCACGAGGAAGGTTGTCGGGATATAGTCGTGGACAATATGAGAAGGCTGGTGATATGCGGTAGGTGAAGTATACAAATATTAACGCTTGTATGGATCTACAAAGTTTGGCAGCTTACATGTGTAACTACGAGACCTGTAGTTAGACAATACCCACCCTGGAACAGTCTCACTATCGCTTTAATACTGTCAGCGTTATACTGAACTAGTCGGTAAAATAGTCGACTTTCTTTAGTAAGAAACATTACATGACAGTTATTACAGTAAGGCTTGCAGGTGCACATTGCATTTTAAATCATTTAATCACATTAAATTGTATGATTGAATCTGAAGTCCACGTCAGTCAATAACTAAATATTTGAAATTTTGTTGCATGTAATTCTTCCTGGCACCCACTATTCTATTTAAATTAACACTATGTAGTATAGCCGTGAACTAATTACAGTAAACTCCTAGTGAGTACGTAGTTGCTAAGCATTAGTTAGTGTTAGTAGTCACGTATTCAAACAAACATCACAAGACTCATGCTACATACATACTACTGTGTTTTCTGTAAGGGGATCCAGTATCGTCAGTTAAAAGGCAATTTAACAAAATTAAATGATATGGGCCTACGCTTACAGCGTTATTTGTTGCAGTGGCGTTATCGAAAATACTTCTTTGGTTTGTAGTTTTCGGTCTTATTTTAAAACTCTCGACTATTCTGACAGAAGGAGTTCTTACATGCTCTCCTCGGTAAATGTAGTATTTTAGAAGTTCATTTCTATTTTCCGTCACAGGTTCTTATAAACGTTTCAGTTGTTCTGGCTTGAGGACTCGAACATACTCGTAGAGAGCTGTGTTGAAGGTCGCAGGAATATGTATGGCAGGTTAGTAAACACGACGACTGAGGAATGTCTGCAGACTGCAATATTGGGAATATTAAAACACGCCACGACATACTCCCGCTAGCAGGTGTGACAAACATAGACGAGTATGTCGCGAGTATTCAAGACGCTCCGTCAACTATTTTGGTGAATGTCTTCATTTTCGAATAATAAATATAATACGTGAAGAATAACCGGCAATACCTCTTAATCGAAACGTTACATTTTACGATTAGGTGCGATGCATTAAACTAACTAGGAACTAGGAGTTATTAAGTCTTTATAATCTGGCGAGAATTAATTACTCTGTTAAGTAATAACCTATCTTAATTATTTTATAATTAGGCTGTAATATTTCGTATACAATGTGCTTAAGGTGGATTGATCCCTGTCAGATCGGTTTTACGGATTTTCTTATAAATCAAGGAATAGACACATTGTTTTACTTTTTCCACGCTGACAAGGCATGGTTTATTGTTTCATTCACTTTTTGGGATCCATATGGCATTGTTTCCGTTAATTTTGCGGCCTCTGTATTCGCTCCCGCAAACAAAGCAATTTTTCCTTTTCAGCTGTTTCCCGTTGCAAAATAATGAATATATTATGATTCCAGCAATTACAGAAAATCGATTAAGTTTGTGTCTATGCCTTGTCGTGACAAAAATTTTGATACATCGACTGGAACAGAAGTTATCGAGAAGAAACAGATAAATCCAAGGTGGTAGGGATCAATACCCCTTAATGAAAAGTAAGGTTATTTGCTAAGTCCCTATTGAAGTGTTTTCCAATAGGCTACATCTTGACAAATTTTGAATCAGAAGAAAATGAAGAAAAATGCAATTGTGTTGGTGACACGAACTAGGGTGTTCTAGTGGTAAAATTGCATAATTTTTTATTTCTACGACATATTGTTTGTTTTATAGACTTGACCTGTGACTGCATTTTCCACTTGCGAAAATGTTTTAACCTCTCATAGTCTTCGCATAGCGGCACTTCAAAGTCAAAATGTGCAAGTTACAGAATCATGCAAACAACCAAAATAACTTACTTACTGGAACGAAATTATTTATACTGAAATTAGTTATTATTTGACATATGCTAAAATATTTAAAACACAAATAATTCCTTTTGTTTTTTCTTAAGTTTTTCTGTAAAATAAGAAAATATTTATTGTTTCCTAAAATTAAAAAAATATTAGCTAATTGTATTGTGAGTTTTTAAATATTTTAGTATATGACCCATAATATCTCATTTCGATGTAATTTATTTCATTCGAGTCGGTAGGTCGGTTTTTGTCATCTGTATGTTCCGCAAACGGCAGGTCTAAAATACGTAGCCACGTCTAAATCCAAAGAAAGGTTTGTACAGTCCGATGTACCTGAAAGTAGAATGCTGGTTCCCGTTATGTTCTCTTTATACGTAGCAGAATGGCTGAAGTGTTTCAAGCACTTATCCTGTCATCAATACACTGCAATACCCAGTTATATATTGAGACTGGTACCAGTGAAATCCTGGACAAATAAGAACAATTATTGAAGATCTCGAGTGGCTTCAAAACTAGTGTACTAATAATAAATTAAGCTAAATTTAGGTAAATGTAAATGCATGACAGTTGTGACTAGCAAAATTCTAACGAAAATTAATAACGACCAACAAATTAAAATTAATAGAACTGTAAATCCAAAATGCGAATAGTATCGTAACCTTAGAATGGTTTTCGATCAATATCTCTACTGGAACAAACATTTCTCCTCTCTCCTTCAAACCGGCTACTACAAACTTAAGCACCTTTCTAAATTTAAACGAATTCTTCCATCTTCTCTGAAACTCAAGCTTTATGATAGTATTGATTAATCCTCCTCAACTACTACTCTGGCCATTTCTGCAATGTATGTAATGTATGTATGTGTGTATATATATATATATATATATATATATATATATATATATATATATATATATATATATATATATATATATATATATAAACTCTTTGCAATACACGTTCCAAAAAAAACCCATAATGTACGTGTAAGTGTATAAGCTATGTTTGTATGTAAAACGAAGGGACCACATCACAGAACCTTTAATTAAAACCGGCTGGGTGAACATGAAAATTCTATCCATACGTACAACACCATAAATAAAATGAACTGACAAATACCACGTCACAGGAGTTCAGCATTTAAGCGGTCATTTAGCTACACGGGCAGTCGTGTCTGGAACGAGTTACCCACTAACTTAAAAAAAAAAAAAAAAAAAAACTAATGGATCATTAAGTGCATATAAGAAAATTACAAAGAACTCCAGCAGACAGACCACAACGAAATTAAAAAATTGAAAAGAAACAAAAAATTATAAAAAATGACAGGAGACTAATTCAACATGCAACATTTCTTACTATCTTTAAACTCTTCAAATAAAATTGTGAAACATATTTAACTTAATTCTCTCTATCATTAATGTTTGATATTTTCATGGACCGTGGTTTTTGGTTCAAATAACGTAACCCTGTTAAAATAGAACAAATTTTAACCGCTGTGGAACCATTTATAAAATTTATGAAACGCAGCAAATAAATAGGTTATATCTAATCCGCAACGTAGTGTAAATAACACGGATTGTAACGATTTTTGCTCTCAAAATATAACAAATGAGTGGACAGAATGTATACGTTGTTTATTATTCTTAAAACAAAACTGTCCTGAAAAGTGCTCTCTTTTCGTGAACAACATATGTCTAGAGACACTGGAAAATCGTGGGAATAGTTGTCAGTTTTCTAGGCTCCAACGTGATGTATATAACACTGAATGTTTCGTATCGACATTAGCTATCGTTTATTTGTAGCATTGTTTCTCTCTACAACAAACCCAGTTAGAACTGTACAGCTTGGACACAGCGTGTGTGATTTGTCCCAAAACTGTTTACACGTGTTTACGGTTAATATAATACAGTATATTGGAGACTATGCTAAACATTTTTGCGATATCCCAGTGTCTCTACCTATGCCTAGACGTTTAACAGAGACGAAACTAGACTGCCTAAGTAGATAGTGTATGTATGTTTATAATATATATAACCAATCCCTAAAAAATTAAAATTAAATAGAAATGTAGACATAACAACAATTTTAAAATAAAAAAATTATTTAATTAATTATTTTACAATATTTTCAGGCAGCCAAATATTTGGACCCTGGGAAAAAAATATAAAAAATAAATAACACATTAATTAATGATATTTTCAGGTGGGTAAATAGTTAGCCCCTAGAAAAAAGTATATGATTTCCTTCTCCTTAAAAATATCAGGATATTCAAGCATATATTCAGAAAACATTTATTTTTTTAATTCTAATTGGTTGGGGTTTTTAGAGGAACATTCTAACACACTTATTATATTTTAAATTTCTAATTAATTTTCTTTTTTAGGGCTTTGTCCTAGAACATATGGTGAAGAATGAAAACCTTCTATGTCTAATTATTTTAATTTCACAGGAAAGAGAAAAAAACTTTTTATTTTGTATGGAGCACATCCACAGCTGTAATCTTGACATAACATATTTAGTTAATATTTTATTTGCTATGCTCACTATGTCAAACATACTTCGTCAAATTTTCCGGGCAGTAACATTAAAAAAGGCTGAAAATTGACATAGAAGGTTTCCATTCTTCACCATCGATATATATATATATATATATATATATATATATATCCTATATTCGTAACAAGGAAAATAAAACAACACTTTACTAGCTTGCTACGTGTTACAAGTGGAGACGAGTGACTCAGCCTTGTATTCGTGGCCAAAAAATAAGACAACGGAACTCCTACATGGGTCTAGTCGAAGCGTCCTCGAATAGTGACGCAAGACTTGACCTCGTTGTTTACGAGCACGAATGTTGCCCCAGTTTGTTTCAGTGCTTTACGTCCACATGTCTCAGTGATTGGATGTGTTAACTGTCACATGACTTGGGATTCTACCCGCCAATCACAGACGTGTATTGTTGCAGTAACTTGCTGTGATTGGCGCAGTCGAATAAGTGACGTCACTCCACCAAGACACTGCCAATAACCACGTAGCAGAGAACGCACTGCACAGTCACATGGACCAAAACACTTTTCACAGAAAGTTCGTTCCCTCAGCCACTACGCAACCTACAAATTAGCATCTTGTCAACAGAAATCAAAGCTGGATTCCATCCAATAACCTTATTTTCCGCCAATCACAGTAGAGTGCTGACATGACATAAGCTGGAAAAGGGAAGTGGAAATGTGGACAGGGCTGCCAACCAGGAGAGACGGACGGTCGGAGAGTGGTCGAGAGCTCTGGAGCTGGGTGAGTCCCTTGTCCGGTAACCTTCTAAATTATTTTTTGGTGCTCTTCTATTAAGGGGGGGGGGGGAACTTCGCCAAATATTTTCATTGTTGTAATAATTTTTATATTTGTACGAGATATGGTTGATTTTGTAGGCATGCATTGTGACTTTTTACTGCAATAAAACCGTTTTAGTTTCAATAGTTGTTATGTAACGGCACGTCAAAGTTCAAATTTTGTATAAACGTTTTATGCTCGAAAGGAAAACTGACTTAGAGAAATGAAATAATTTACATTGAACAACAGTGCTACACCAAGACAGGTGTATAAAACGCATCAAATTTTTTTTGTAAATTTTTTTTAAGATTCCTGGTAATTGGCTATATGTTTTATTTGAAATTCATTTTTTAATACAACAAAAATTTCCGGTGCGGTTTTTATGCATGTAATTACGTAGCTCGTGACACTGTTCTTCAGTGACAATTATTTCATTTCTCTAAGTCAGCTGATTTTCCGTTCCAGTATAAAACCGAGGTGTGCAAATTTGGACTTCGACGTTGCATAATGAAAAAAAAAAAAAAACATGAAAAAAATTTACACCACAGTAAAAATAATCACACTATTCGCCTACAAAACAAACCACGTGTCGTACAAATATAAAAATCATTAAAATAATTAAAATGTTTGTGTAATTCCCACCATAAACTTCGCTCGAGGTCAGACTACCTAGACTTTGGATAAAATAGTTTCGTTAGTATTCTTCTCTTCCTTTCAATTCAAATTAGCCATAGTTACGTCAATTTGTTGTTAAGGAGTGAACTGAGTGGTGAGTAAAAGATATGTATGTAACAAGGATGTTTAACATTGAATTCTCCTAGAAACGATATCGTTAACATTCAAGGTACGGAAATGCACTTTGACATGCTTGGCTAGTGTAGCCTTAACAAATACACTGCTGTTTGTATGCCAGGGAAAATAATGACTCGCAACACAGCTGGAAGTTTGTTCCCTGCGTGTGGCGGGAAAACGACAAATATCCAGCTCCCCCCCCCCCTATTTTTGTCAACACCCGTTCCCACGCTCAATAACTTTCTACACACACCGCACGAGTATTTCTCTCGCAGAAACCGCGATATTCAAAATAAAACTTTTTTATTTCCGAGTTTTGTGGTTAGGTGGATGGGGGTTCGGAGAAAAAAATATTCCTTAGCTCGCTTCATTATCGCAAAGTGCCCGCGAAATATTCTCGCATCCTCGTCGCCACCGTCATTATTCAAGCCGCGTCCTTCCTCCCCTAACTTCCCCCTCCCCTGATCCCCCTCACCACTCCTACTACATTACACGCGAGGTACCGCGAGGATCCTGCCTGCCGCTTAAGGGTCTTCAAGAGGGAGGGATAAAGTGTTAATTTTATATTTTTATGAAATAACTAGCCGGCCGGCTGCGGCGTTGCCCACGTGAAATTATGTAATGTAAACAGTAACTTTGGATATGTGATGAAGGCATTTAACAGCTAGCGTACTCAATAACAGTGAACTATAAATTGTCTTAGCTCAGTGTAAAGAGCGCGCGCAATATGCTTGTATGATGTCATAGTAATTCCCATCGCAAAGTCTTGCACGGGATACGAATCCGTAACCCCACCCCTTCCACATAACAAACTTTGTACAATACCTGAGTGAATGTTAAAGGCATGCCGTGAATATTGTTTCGTATATGTAATGGCTACAGTCCAAAGAGGTTTTATTTATGAGTAGGTCGGCCCAAAAAAAAACTGTTGAATTATTTATCCGTGATCATTCTCTTTTTTCGGGAGACTATAACATTTTACTGCTTTTCACCTACTTAATTTTCGAATTTCATAAGAACCTGAATTTGGTTTGTAGATATTTACATAAGCTTCATTCTTATCAAAAAACCATCTCGATGTCTCAACGGGTATAAGCGGTACAGATGATTATTTGAAATCACATTATATTTTTAACAGCTTTCACGAATTTCGAAAAATCCTGAAATTACTTTTTTTATATTTACGTAAGATTTATTTTAAAGAAAAATTATTTCATTATTTCCACTGGTTTAGGAGATAATTGGGATTAATAAAAAAAACACGTTTTATTTTTTTAAGAACTTTCAAGGACGAATTTCGAAAAACTGTAAAAATGCTTTTTAGGTATTTACTTAGGCGTCATTTAAAAAAAATTCCTCATATCTGAAATGATTTAGGAGAAATCGCGGATTAATGAAAAACACATTTTACGACTTATCGTCTCCTTAATTTTCGAATTTCGCAAAATCGAAAAATGTGCGAATATGCATTTTTTGGGCAATATCATGAAGTTAAAAAATTTATGATAGCATTCCCGGTTAGTGAGATATCGAGGATTCTTTTAAAACAAATTTCACCCCTTTTCACACCCTTAATTATCGCATTTCGAAAAATCCTTTCTCTACGGAGCAAGTGGAAGCTTCCCTCAAAATTTAATGGTTCCAGGTCCAACGGTTTGGGCTGTGCGTTGATGAGGGAGTGAGTGAGTGAGTGAGTGTGTCAGGACACTTCACTATTAAGATGTTAGTTTTGTAGATGATACTTCCAAGTACAGTTTCCTCTTACAAACAATCTTGTCTTTCATAGTTTCCTCATACCGGTGCGTCAAAGCCAAAATTTGCATGTTACATGCTAAGTAATTCACTGTTAACTATCATCCCATAAGCTATGTAATAAAAACGTTTAGAAACAAACAGTACAGTATTTTATAATTTTAAGAAAGTACACGAGTACAATAAATAAGTTGCAAAATCAGAATTTTTAAATAGACAACTGTAGTATATATATACATATATATATATATATATAGTTTCATACCTCATAGCATGATATAACGCAGTGAATTATTTCACTTATGTAAGTCAAATGGCTTTGATCATTTATAGGGCAGCATAATATGACAATTTTTACTTTAACGCATTGTCGCAAAAGTATACGCAAAAAGTGGCCAACTCAGCAATTATTTTTAAATACAAAAAAAAAATCACTGGTAGTTTCTTATTAATGGTTTGTTACATAGTCCATGGCATTTTGTTTCACTGTGAATTATTTCACTTCAGTTAGTCAATTGGTTTTCACTATTTGCAAGGCAGCGTAACTTGCAAATTTGGGCCTTCATGTACCGGTACGAGAAAACTATAATAGATAAAATTGCTTCGTCAGAGGAAACTGTACTCAGAAGTGTCGAGTGAAATCTGCAAAGTCAACTTTGTTCCATTAAAATATAAAACTGTGATTTTATTTCACTTGAACACCCTTAACCCGAGCGCCGCTGAATATTTATATTTATGACGTAGGCAAGTCACACCCCTAGAAGAGGGAGCTCTAAACACCTATTACAATTAAGCAGGCATCCCTTATTTTTATTATCTCTCTCTTTCTCTCTCTGTCTCTTTCTCTCTGTCTCTGTGCGTGGTTCACCACGGCTTCCCAACAACTCCCCTTCCACACAACACCGCAAATAAATATTAACTTCCTCTTCCCGAGGGCTGTTTTGTGCCACGGTGGTTCGTTTTTTATCGCCAAGCTCGTTAGGTCTGTTCTTTTATTTATTTAACGACAACTGTTTTTATTCAATTACATTCGCAGCTTAAAATGACAGCCGTCATACGCCTAGGTTGAACTTAAAAGACGTGCGTTAAAAAATTCTTTGAAAATAAAAATTTTAAATAACTTATTGAAACTTATTGATTAATTAAAACTCCCGAGGTGACAAACAATTTAAACTTATTTTTCAGTCCCTTAACATATTCACCCGGGAATATTTGTTTATGTACGAAATCTTGCACAATTGCAAAATATTTGTTGGTATTGTTCAAGGTTTGACTTTGTCCAATACGGACGACACTCTGCATGGGTGGTTTTTATTGGCTGTGACAGGCATATGCAGTGATTGTTTGGCTGTCCGCTTGTTTCAGCATGCATTTAACAACCGATTTTTATTAAAAAGAATTTTCATCAACTTGTCCCAATGCTTTACGTGTCTCTGCTTCATGCCGAGTGATTGTATGTTTATGATTATCAGCGTCTTGCGGATCTACCTGTCAATCCCGGACGAGTGGTGTGTCTGTAACCTTGTTTTGATAAGTGCAGTCAAATTACAAACCTCGTCTCATAGATACACGCAACTAATAACTAGAGACATGAAAAATTCACGTTATAATTGGTAGCAGACTAAACTTCACTTTCCTATACATAACAGAGCATAATCTGCGATTGAGTTGGCCACGAACTTTTATGTGTGGCCATTTACATGTGTTACGTCTTCACAGAGATTGTCCTCTCTACCGTGTAAGTATTCTCCGCGGCAAGTCACGACAATATCGGCCAGCGGGAGACGTCGAACGAGTCTACAGTTACTTGGAGTCTAGTCAGCTGTCAAAAAATAACGCAAATTTTGCATGTCTCTACCAATAACCATGAAGCAAAACTGTGTATGTCCAGGTAAGTCATTGAAACAAGTTGAGGCAAAGACAGGTGTCCCTAAGATTAACTATTCGCTTATTACAGCGTGAACAGAGACATCGATTTTTGGAGAAAGGAATAATGCATCAACCTGTTTCAATACTTTGCATTCACATCTGCAGCTGTGTTTCCTGGTTATTGGCAATGTGTCCTTGTGTAGAGGCGTCACCCATTTGACTGTGCCGAACACAATCACGTTACTGAAACACCGCAAGTCTGTGATTGGCGGATAAAATCCCAAGGCAAGCGATAGTTAGAAACATCTCATGTCTGACCACGAAGCCGAGCTGCAGATGTGCACATAAGGCATTAGTAGGGCCACGATTTTATCGCGAAAAGATTTTTGCCCCACTTTGTTTCAGTGACTCACGTGCACATCGGCAGTTCTGTTTCAAGGTTATTGGCAGCGTGTCTTTGTTCAGACACGTTTCTCATTTGACTGCACCAATCAGAATAAGATTATTGTGAGTCTGTACGTCTATAATTTGCCAAGGCCAGTGAGAGTAAAATCATCCAACCACAGACGAT